>ML781302.1:689866-719183 GCA_009831015.1 Picea engelmannii
TGCAACCATATAAGCAAACTTCCCTCAAGGCCGAGCAGTGTCAGAAGATAGCACCCAAATTTTATGGCCCTTACACAGTTCTAAAGTGTGTGGGACAAGTTGCATATCAGTTAGCTCTGCCCAGTCAGTCGAAGCTACATCCTATTTTTCATGTCTCCTGCTTAAAGAAGGTGATTGGAACCAGGTGCCAACTTCAAACCAACCTTCCAAAGTTAGCAGAAGAAGGATCCATTTGGCTACAACCAGAAGCAGTTTTGGACCAGAGGGAGCGTCTCCTGCATCAGTGAACCATCAAGGAAGTGCTCGTACAGTGGAAAGATATGACTCCAGCAGATGCCACTTGGGAACCAGCTACCATTCTGCAGCAGTTTCCACATCTCAAGCCTTGAGGACAAGGTTGTTTTTAAGGGGCCGGACATGTTAAGGTCCTAATCCGCACATAGGTAGATCAATGTATTCGAATGTAATAAAGGTCAATATTAATAAGACCTTTCAATAAAATAGAATAAGGCGGATGTAAGAAGACCTAATAGAAGCTTCCGCTTCTAGAAGGATCTTCCTCTAGATGCTTCTTTTTAGTATAAATAGGAGTCGAGGGTATGAGAACCCTAGCTGGGATATTATTGTAACAGAGCGCTGCTCGATTGGAGGTTGCCCCCTCGAAGAGGCCTGTGAACATTACTATCTAAATCAAGTGCTATTTTTGTTCAAGTGCTATTTTTGTTGCTATTTCGTATATCATTTCTGTGTATTGTGAAGATTATGCTGGATATTTTATTGTTATTCTGTTATTTCTAGAATTTCGTTTCTGTTCTGCATATTTTATATATCTGGTATCTTGCAGAAGAGGTGGAGTAATAACATGCTTTACATGTGGAAAGAATGGGAACAAGTCTTATGAGTGTCCAGATAAGAATAAAGAAGGTGGAGAAGCTCACATCGCCAAAGCATAGAGGCAGGATGTTGAGGCAGAAGACGCTGAAGGTGGAAGATCGTTGATGATGCGAAAATTCCTTTTGATACCAGAGAAGGAGGTGGAGAGTTTAGTCCAAAGGACCAGAATTTTCAGGACTACTTGCAAGACCAAGGACAGGGTATGCAAGGTCATTGTAGACAGTGGTAGCACAAAAAATATCGTTTCTACGGAGATGGTAGAGAAGTTGGAGCTAGAGACGACTGATCATCCAAGCCCATATAGAGTTTCGTGGCTACAAAAAGGACACACGGTAACTGTCACTAAACAATGTTTAGTTGAGTTTAAGATAGGAGGATACAATGATGAGATATTATGTGATGTCATTCCTATGGATGTTTTTCATCTATTGCTGGGTAGACCATGGTAATATGACAGGAATGTGATTCATGATGGGAGAATGAACACATATACCCTAGAGAAGAATGGGAGGACTCACATGTTTCTTCCAATCAAGGATAAGGAGGTGAAGCTGGAAGTAAGAAACACTATACTTCTCATGAGTGGGAAGGAACTTCTTACAGAGGTCAAGAAGAAGGAGGATCCACAGTTTATTGTGTTCAGGAAACCAAGAATTGTTTTGACCAGCACCAGGGTAGATGATTTACCAGAAGAAGTTCAGGAAATGTTGGAAGAGTTCGCTGATATAGTAGTAGAAAAATTACCTCGTTCATTGCCACCGATCAGAAGTGTGAGTCATCACATTGATCTCATACCAAGAGCCATTTTTCCAAACAAAACCGCGTACAGATCGACACCGCAAGAGAATGAAGAAGTTAAAAGGAAAGTCTAGGATTTGTTGGACAAAGGTTTGGGCAGAGAAAGCTTGAGTCTATGTGTTGTTCCAACAATACTCAGTCCGAAGAAAGACGGAGGCTGGAGGATGTGTACTGACTCGAGGGCGATCAACAAAATAACCATCAGGTACAGATTTCCATTGTCGAGGATGGATGATCTGATGGATTTCTTGAGTAGACCAAAGTATTTTTCAAAGATTGATTTGAAAAGCGGTTATCACCAGATCCGCATGAGAGAAGGTGATGAATGGAAGACAACATTCAAAACCAACGAAGGGTTGTATGAATGGATTGTTATGCCGTTTAGATTAGCAAATGTGTTGAGTACCTTCATGAGGTTGATGAACAAATTCTTGAGGGAGTTCATCGGAAAATTTGTCATTGTGTATTTGGATGACATACTAGTTTACAGTAAAACAGTGGCAGAGCATCTGAAGCATTTGGCTATAGTGATGTAGAAATTGCAGCAGGAGAAGCTATTGATAAACATGAAGAAGTCCTCATTCACGAAGACAGAGCTCATTTATTTGGGGTTTGTTATTTCAGCAAATGAGTTGAGGATGGATCTAGATAAGGTGGAAGTGATCAATAATTGGCCATCACCAAGGAATATTTTTGGGGTGAGAAGTTTTCACGGATTGGCTAGTTTCTACCGAAAATTCATCAGGAATTTCAGTGGAATTAGTGCAGCGATGATGGACACAGTGAAGAAAAGACACAAGTATTTTCACTGGACAGAAGAAGCTGAAAAGAGTTTTAATATGTTGAAGAGGAAGATTATGGAACGACCAGTTTTGGTGTTGCCATATTTTCAAAAGATATTTCAAGTGAAATGCGATGCAATCAGAATTGCAATTGGGGCAATATTAAGTCAGGAATAAAGGCCGATAGCATACTTCAGCGAGAAGCTGAATGAAGCAAAAGTGAAGTACTCCACTTATGATAAGGAGTTCTATGCTATTGTTCAAGCATTGAAGAAATGGAGACATTACTTGATCCCAAAGGAATTTGTCTTGTACAATGAGAATCATGCACTACAGTTTCTGACTCAACAAGAGCAGTTGAACTAGAGACATGTCAAATGGGTTGAGTATATGTAGAATTTCACTTTTGTGATAAAACATATTTCTGGTACTGCTAACAAAGTGGTTGATGCTTTGAGCAAGAAGTGTTTATTATTGCAGGAGTTCAGACTCAAAACGTTGGGTTTTGATGATCTTAGGAACATGTACGCTAAAGATCAGGATTTTAAGGAGGCGTATGAAGCAGCTGAGAATCCAATTCTCAGGGATAGAAGCCAATGGATGGAGTATATTATCCAAGAAGGATTATTGTTTAGAGGTAATCAACTATGTATTCTGAAATGCTCCATGAGGGAGAATTTGCTAAAGGAGAAACACAGTGGAGGATTAGCAGGGAACTTTAGTCACAACAAGACATTCGCAAAGTTGAATGAGTCATATTTTTGGCCGGGAATGTGAGCAGATGTCAAGAGATTCGTGGACATATGAAGATTTTTCCAACATTCAAAGGGAAGAAGGAAGCATAATGCAGGGTTTTATCAACCATTGCCCATACCAGAGAGGCTATGGGATGCCACTAGCATGGATTTTGTATTGGGGTTTCCAAGAACAAAAAGGGGTTGTGATTCAATATTTGTGGTGGTGGATAGATTTTCCAACATGGTACACTTCATTCCATGTCAGAAAACCAGTGACACAACTCACATTGCGAATCTATTTTTCAAAGAAGTCATTCGACTTCATGGCTTACCAAGAAGCATCGCTTCAGATCGAGACACCAAATTCATAAGGCACTTTTGGAGGACCTTATGGAAGAAGTTGGGAACTAACTTGTTATTTATTTCATCTTATCATCCTCAGACGGATGGACAGACAGAAGTAGTGAATAGAAGTTTGGGAGACTTGCTGAGAAGCTTGGTGACAGAGCACCATAGCTAGTGGGACCACATATTACCACAAGAAGATTTTTCTTATAATGACTCGGTTAACAGGATCACAGGGCAGAGTCCATTTCAGATTGTATATAGCATGCAGCCAAGGGGAATTTCTAAGCTGAGGGATTCAAAACAGACTACGACTAGGAGTGCTAGTGCAGAAGGATTCGCAGAGGCGATGAAGGAACTTCACAGCCAGGTGAAGGAGTGACTACTGAATTCAAGCCAAGAGTATAAGCATAGAGTCGATCAACATAGGAGACAACTTCAGTTTGAGGTTGGTGACTTGATTCTGGCACATTTGAGGAAGGAAAGTTTCCTGAGAGGAACATATAATAAGCTGAAGGTGAAGAAAATCGGGCCATGTAAGGTCTTGAATAAATTTGGGGCGAATTCTTACGAGATTGAATTATCCGATGGGATCAGAATTTCTCTGATATTCAATATCTCAGATTTATACCCATATAAGGCTAAGGAAATGAGGACTGGAAATGAGCAGCCAATGATCCAGTGGACAAAGCAGATGACAGTTGCAGATAAGCCGCAGATGGAGTGCATACTGGATAAAAGAGTGAGTAAGAAGACCAGGCGAAAGAAATACTTTGAGTATCTAGTCAAGTGGAAGAACCATCCATTTGAAGACACTAGCTGGGAGACCGAAGCAAAGATCCAGAAGCATGGATAGACCGTGAGTGAGCTCATGGAAAGGAGCCCATGAAAATTTTCAAGCGATGGATTATGATGCATGGGCATCTCCAACATCAAGCGAGCCAGCGTGGAAGCAAAGGACAACTGGACAAGCCAACACAAATTTTGAATTTCTCTTGGAGTTGACGCACGAACATAAATGTGGCAATTTAATGAAGCGCACTTGTATAATGTAAACGAACCTTGAGAGATTCTCTCTCTTCCTTAGTAGGTAGAAATCATTTAAGGTAGTTAATGCAAGTAGGTAGAATTGAATGTGTAGATTAGACAGTTTAGAGTGCAAGAGGGAAATAGGATATAAACATCCTCATTGTGTATTGTAACATTAGAATCAGAAGCAACATTCAAAAGAAGAGCATGCAGAGAGCTGTGTAAGAACACCCATGTACATATATTTGAATTAATAGAAGAGTTTGATTCAAATTCATGGTTTTATGTCTATTCTCTGTGTATTGATGTTGAATGATATGCTCATGAATGTTTTCTTCTTGTTATACATTTTCTTTATATGTTGTGTATATTATTTCATGGTTTTAGTTTGAAGTCTGAAAGGAAGTAGGAATGAGTTTCAATTGTTTCTCTATCTGAACAAGGATTCGTTCAAGGAGTGCAGTCGAATTGTCCGCAAGGAGTGCATTGACAAAGGGTTCAGATAGAGATAGATTTTTCTCTCATTCACTCTGAGGTGCAAACGGGCACAAGAGCCGTGCAAGGAGTGCACAGGTTGGGTGAAGTCTCAGGGTTGGGGACCTTAGTGAAGTATTGAGAGACTACTGCTACAAGGTGTGCACAGGGTCGAAGTAAATTCAGTGCTTAGGAAGTATCTGAAGGTTGTCGCAAGGAGTACACGCAAGAGTTTTTTTTAAGACTCAAACCTGAAGATAGTTCATAAGGATCTAAAGTCTTCAAAAGGTCGTTGGCGGCAAGAAAAAGGCCAAGTACCTTGAATTTTGCAAGACGCGTCGTAAGTTTGCGTGCAGGAGGATGGGTTCCGTGGAGAGAAGCACTTTGGTTAGTTGTGTAGAGGTTCTCAGAGAAAGAATGGAGGGTCGAAATTCTTTGAGGAGGATTCACGAATTTTCGTGAGCCATCAGATCTCGCAGAGGAGCAGGGGAGATACGAGAAGTATTCCTAAGAGGTTCAAAGCTCATGAGGGGCAGGACCGTAGATCTGAGTCACAAGGGCCGCCAGATTTACTCGTGGATTTCCATATCGATGTTTTGTAGGTTGAAGTCCCATAAATATTGTAACGATAATCGTGATATTCTGATACGCGATATCTTGACAGCTAAGTGGAATTTGTGTGGGCCATGGAGAATTCTGCAAGTGGACAGGTGGCATGCCATTTCGGGGTTTCATGGTGAGAAGTCCTGAAACAATTTCATCAGGATTCACGATATTGCGAAGTCTAAAATGTCGATGAGGTTAAGGGCATTGAAAGGTCAAACTCGCGAGTGTATCAAATTCTCAGAAGTCGGGAGTCAGTAAAACAAGTTGTTCGACATCACGAGTGCTGAAATCGCGATAGGGAAAATCCCGAAGGGAAAAGGAAAAGGTCAGTGTTGACTGTTGTCAGGTTTCGGGGATTCAAGAAACCAACGCTCGACCTACGGATTTGCGAAAGTGCGAATTTTGATCTCCTAAGTGCAAAGAGAGGATCCCACGAGGATTGTTGTGGGTGCAAATTTACCGATAGGGAAATAGAAGAGCCATTTAGAGTTCTTTGGGATGTGGAAAAAGGAAAGATCCTGTGTTGACGTGGACCTTCCAACCTGAGGGTTGAGGGCATCAACATCACTATTCATGGTTGTTGCAAGGATAGGTGCTAGAGAAAAAATGGACATTCAAGTATATGAAGGAAACCTAGATGCTGAAGAGCTTCTAAACTGGATTAGAGCTCTGGATAAGTATTTTGACTATGAGGATGTTGAAGAAGACAAGAAGATCAAACATGATGTCACAAGACGTAAAGGGCATGCAACATTATGGTGGGATGAATTGTAGGCTAATAGATGTTGCAAAGGTAAGGAGAAAATAAAGAGTTGGGATAGAATGGTTACGAAAATGAAAGAAAAATTCATACGCAAGGATTATCAAATCACTCTGTTTCGAAGGATGCAAAATTTGAGACAGAAGTTGATGTCAGTGAAAGAGTACACTGAAGAGTTCTACAAACTAAACATCAGGGCAGGTCATCACAAAAGTGATGATGAAAAGGTTGCCATGTATATGAACGATTTGTGATATGACATTCAAGATGAGATGAGCATGATAACCATCCGAATGATGGAAGATGCTTATCAAATGGCTCTGAAGGATGAAGAGAAGCTGAGCTAAAAGAAAAGCCAAAGAGGGCAAGGCAGAAGTCAAGCCGGAAGAAAAACAATTGTTCAAGTTAAAAATCAGAAACCTAAGGAAGAGTGGAAGAAACCTCAAACTCAAACTGAGAGAGGTGGAAGCTCACAGAGAGGACAGTATGCAGGCAAAAATACTTTTCCTCAAACCAGAGGAAGAGGAAGAGGCAGAGGTGGTGAAATAAAATGATTTACCTGTGGAAATAATGGGCATAAGTCTTATGAATGTCCAGATAAGAATAAAGAAGGAGGTGAGACTCACATTGCTGAAGCATAGCGTTGGAATGTTGAGGTAGAAGATGTTGAAGGCAGAAGATTATTGATGACGAGGAAAGTTCTCTTAACACTAGAGAAGGAGATAGAAAATCTAGTCCAAAGGAACAGACTTTTTCAGACTGCTTGCAAGACCAAAGATAGGGTATGCAAGGTCATCATGGACAGTGGTAGCACAAACAATCTCATTTCTATAGAGATGGTGTAAAAGCTGGAGATGGAGACTATTGAACATCCATGCCCATACAGAGTTTCATGGCTACAAAAAGGGCATCAGGTAAATGTCACTAAACAATGTTTAGTTGAAATTAAAATAGGAGGATATAAGGATGAAATATTAAATGTGATGTCATTCCCATGGATGTTTGTCATCTATTGTTGGGTATACTATGGAAATATAACAGGAAAGTGATTCATTATGGGAGAAAGAACACATACACCCTGGAGAAGAATGGAAGAACTCACATGTTGTTACCAATTAAGGATAAAGAGGTGACAACAGAGGTAAGAAACATTGTACTTCTCATGAGTGGGAAGGAACTTCTTAAGGAGGTGAATAAGAAAGAAGATACACAATTCGTTGTGGTTAGGAAGCCTAGAATTCTTTTAACTAGCAAAAGACTGGATGGTTTACCAGAGGAAATCCAACAACTACTGGAGGAGTTTGTTGATATAGTCATGGATGAACTACCTTGCTCATTTACACCAATCAGAAGTGTAAGTCATCACATCGATCTTATACCTGGAGCTAGTTGACCAAACAATGCAGTGTACAGATTGACACCGCAGGAGAATGAAGAGGTCAAGAGACAGGTCTAGGATTTAATGAACAAAGGATTGGTTAGAGAAATCTTGAGTCCATGCGCTATTCCAATAGTGCTCAGTCCAAAGAAAGATGGAGGTTGTAGGATGTTTACAAACTCAAGGGAAATTAAAAATATTACCATAAGATATATATTTCCATTGCCAAGGATGGATGATTTGATGGATTGCTTGAGTGGAGCAATTTTTTTTTCAAAGATTGATTTGAAAAGTGGATATCATCAAATCCGAATGAGAGAAGGTGATGAATGGAAGACAACATTCAAGATGAATGAAGGGTTGTATTAATGGCTTGTTATGATTTTTGGCTTAACAAACGTGCCTAGTACTTTCATGGGATTGATGAATCAAGTCTTTAACGATTTCATTGGAAAATTTGTCATTGTATACCTTGACGACATACTGATTTTTAGTAGAATAGAACTAGAGCACTTGAATCATTTGGCTACAGTGATGAAAAGGTTACAACAAGAGAAGTTGTTGATAAATATGAGGAAATCATCACTCATGAAGATAGAGCTCATTTATTTGGGGTTTGTTATTTCGGTAGATAAGTTAAAAATGGATCCATATAAAGTGGAGGTGATTAAGAATTGGCCATCACAAAAGAGTATATTTGAAGTTAGAAGCTTTCATGGATTGGCTAGTTTCTACAAAAAATTTATCAGAAATATTAGTGGAATTAGAACACCGATGATGGACACGGTGAAGAAAAGGCATAAATATTTTCACTGGACAGAAGAAGTAGAGAAAAGTTCCAATTTGTTTAAAAGGAAGATTATTGAACAGGCAATTTTGGTGTTGCCAGATTTCAACAAGATATTTCAGGTCAAATGTGATGCTAGTGGATTTGCAATTGGAGCAGTCTTAAGCCAAGACGATAGACCAGTTGCATACTTTAGTGAGAAACTAAATGAGGCAAAGGTTAAGTACTCCACATATGACAAAGAGTTTTATGCGGTCATGCAAGCACTGAAGAAGTGGAGGCACTATTTGGTTCCTAAAGAGTTCGTTCTGTACAATGATAATCATGCCTTACAATTCGTGACTCAGCAGGATAATTTGAACCAGAAGCATGAAAAATGGGTTGAATACATGCATAATTTTACTTTTGTAATTAAACATATTTCTGGAACAACTAACAAAGTTGTTGATGCTTTGAGTATGAAATGTTTGCTTTTGCAGGAGTTCAGTGTCAAAACATTGGGTTTTGATAATCTCAAGGACATGTACAAGGATGATCCAGATTTCAAAGAGGCATATGAGGCATCTGAGAATCCAATTCTAAGGGACATATGTCAATGGAATGAATATATGATCCAGGATGGATTACTATTTAGAGGTAATCAACTGTGTATTCCAAAATGCTCCATGAGGGAGAATCTGTTGAAGGAAAAACATAGTGGAGGATTCGTCAGACATTTCGGTCATGATAAAATGTTCTCGAAATTAAATGGCTCATATTTTTGACCAGGGATGAGGACATATGTCAAAAGTTTCATGGATAGATGCATAATTTGTTAGCACACAGAAGGAAGAAAACAAAACACAAGGTTATATCATCCATTTACCATACCAGAGAGGTTGTGGGATGCAGTGAGCATGGATTTTATATTAGGGTTCCCAAGAATAGAAATAGGATTTGATTCAATCTTTGTGGAGGTAGACAGATTTTTGAAAATGGTACATTTTATACCATGTCAGAAAACCAGTGACGCATCCCATATTGTGAACTTGTTTTTCAAATAAGTTGTCAGACTTCATAGCTTACCAAGGAGTATAGTTTCATATTGAGACACCAAGTTCGTCGGACATTTCTGGAGGAATTTGTGGAAGAAGTTGGGGACAAGTTTTTATTTTAGCTCATCTTATCATCCTCAGACAAATGTACAGATAGAAGTTGTGAACAAAAGCTTGGGAGATTTACTAAGAAGCCTAGTGACTGAACACCACAGTCAGTGGGATCACATTCTGCCATAGGCGGAATTTCCTTACAATGATTCACACAACATAAGCACAGGGCATAGTCCATTTTAGATTGTTTATGGAATACAACTAAGGGGAGTTTTTGAACTAAAGGATTCATAACAAGATGAAACTAGAAGTGCTAGAGAAAAATATTTTACAGAGACAATGAAAGAACTTCACAACCAAGTGAAGGATCGATTGCAGAACTCGAGCCAAGAGTACAAGCATAGAGTAGATCAACACAAGAGAGAACTTCAATTTGAAGTTGGTGATCTAATTCTTTCACACCTAAGAAAGGAAAGGTTCCCAAGGGGAACATATAACAAATAGAAAATGAAAAACATTGGACCATGTAAGATCATAAGGAAATTTGGGGCAAATGCATACGAGATCGAATTACCTGATGGGATCAAAATTTCACCAATATTCAATATCTCATATTTGTACCCTTACAAAGTTGAAGAAGACAGTGGAAAGACAGAGGTTCAGTGGACTAAAAAAATGCTTGTAGCTGAAAAGCCATAGATGGAAAGTATACTTGACAAGAGAGTCAGCAAGAAGACCGGGAGAAAAGAGTATTTTGATTACTTGGTCAAATGGAAGGGACATCCAGTTGAAGATGCCAGCTAGGAGAATTAAGCAAAAATTCAGAAGCATGGACAGATAGTGCAAGATATAATGAACAGGAGTCCATGAAAACTTTCAAGCGAGGGAGTATGATGCAGGAGCATTGCCAGCAGCAAGCGAACAAGGGACAAACGCCATCACATTTTTGGCACATGTCAAAATTGTTTGAAATATTTTGAAAGATTGGATGCCTAGACTTTAATGTAATAGTTAAGAGAGTGCATACTTCCAGATTGTTAATAGATCTTGAGCGATCCGCTCTCATCTATAGAATGAAAAAGCATTTATGCATAATTAATGAAAGTAGGTAGATTTAAATTTCTAGATTAGACAACTTTAGGAGATGGAGGGAAAACGAATATAGACACCCTCATATTATATCATTGTAACATTATCAAGATTATCAATAGAGCATAGAAAAGAGAAGTAGCAGAGGGTTGTGTAGAAGAACCCATGTACAGAAGTTCTGAAATTAATATATATGAAGCTTTGATTTAGACTCATGGTGTTCAAATATTTTCTCTGTGTACATGCTGAATGTTATGCTTATGGTTGTTTTACTCTTTTTGTTGTACATTTTCTTTTATGATATGTATGTATGATTTCATGTTAAGTGTTTGAAGTTTGAAAGAGTAAGGAAATGAGTTTCAATTGTTTCTCTTCTTGAGTCAGAGTTCCTGCAAGGAGTTCAGTGAAGTGTCCACAAGGAGTGCATTGATGGGTTCAGAGTTCATCTCTGAAAGCTTAGGAGGGATACCATTGTTCTCATTTAAACTGAAGTGCAAGACAGGCATAGAAGCCATGCAAGGTGTGCACAGGCTGGTCGAGACCTTAGTACACATAGACTAAGGTTGAGAGATTGAAGGACTACTATTGCAAAGTTGCACAGAGTCAAGAGATTCAAATATTTAGGAATATTTGAAGAAGTGTCACAAGGAGTGCATGCAAGTCTTTTAGGAGACTTGATTTTGTGAAAAGAATCTCAGGAGGGTCAGCACTTTTAAAGTGTTGAAGAGTAGAAGAGGATTTTTGGTCACCGTGCAGAGGCTAAGCTTAGGAAAATCATCAGAGGTTTGATCAAGCCAGAAGGTTCTCTGGAGAGAGATTGGATGTTTAGAATTATCTGAGGGGTATTCCAAAAATAGTGAGAACCGTAGGATCTATAAGAGCTGAAAGGAGGATAAGGGGCCACTGATCTTGACTTATTGGGACATCAAATCATTTCGACATTTCCGGGTTCGAAAGTCCGAAGTGTAAGCCAAATCCTTGGTTGATCAAATCCTCGAAACATGAAAAGGAGGTTCTTGTGTGTGGAATAAAATATAAGTGTTTTGGAGTTTGGAAAACCGAGGATCATAGTGCCATAAGGTTGGGGTCGAGAGTTTCAAACTCCCGATACCCGGAAACCCGAAACAAGTAGAAGGCGACACGGGGGAGGATAGGAGACTTCCTATCGAGGTTCGGGAAAGTAGAGGAGGATAAATACCATTTTGGTATGTCAGAAGTTCAGAGACCAGAAGGTGGAGAAGACATAGGGTTCGAGCTTGATGTATTGAACTCTTGGTATGTGAAATTTCGCTGACCATTGGATCAAGGAAAGGTTCACAGTCATTGATCTCCTTAGAAGCGGAACCTTATCATTTCGGCATTTCGAGGTTCGAAGGTTCAAGAGTCCTGAGGACTTAGTGGAAGCACTTTTTCGGTGTTTGAAATCCTGAAACCATGAAGAGGAAGGGAGGACTGGAACATTTTCATTTCGGTAAATAAGAAGTTAGAAGTTAAGGACTCCAGGCGTCAAGAGAAGAGTTGCACATCATTACAACTTCCGAATTTGCGAAAGCCTAAAAGCCAAAATTGACATCAGGAAAGGAAAGTATTAGTATTTTGGGGTTTTGGAGGTTGAAGAGATAAGGCACTCGACCACAGGATTCACGAAATTGCAAAATCTGGTATCCCAAAATAAAAGAGGACTTTTCCTCAAGGTTTGTTATGGGTGTTGATTTTCCGAAAGATAAATAAAAGGGCCAATCAAGCTCTCAGGGGGCCGAAAAGAAATGATCCTATGAGGATCCCAACCTGTGGGTATGAGGAGAGGTCTGTGTAATGCATCAATACTCCTACACCTGAGAATGTAGGGAATAGTTGTGGACAAGAGAATATTTCTGGTAAGTTTCTTAAATTTTGTTTATTTTTGTTGAATTTTGTTGTATTTAAATTTATGTGAGGTAAAATATTGAAGTTACTTTCAAATGTTTGTGTAGGCAATCAATTTAGAGCAAGGGGAGAAAATGAGAGTGGCTTTCACAAAGATTCAAATGTCGGTGCAGAGGGTGAAGGTGGATTTAGGAGGCCACGTTATGAAGAACTAGAAGATTACACGCCAACATCCATTTATCCTTCAGATGTTGGTGATGAACTTCCCTAGGAAGGGAATACTGAAGCAATGACACTTAAGCAATGCTTGGGTGTTAAAAACAGGTTGGAAAATGATTTGGCGGTCTTGGAACTTCCTCAGGAGAAAAAACAAAGTTTGCAAATTGTTTTGCATTTACTGAAAAAATTTATGGATGCATATCAGAAGATGGGGAAAATCACTCATAGTTTTGTCGATATAATGAGGTGGAGAAAGTCAGAGGTGATGGGTCTTGATAAATGAGAGAAAGTAAAAAATAGATTTTCAAAAGAAGACACCATCTCCATGTTCAATTTCAAAAAGGGCCCAAAGAAGAAAATTTTGAAGGTGCAATATTTTAATCATCCTAACTTTGCCCGACATCTGTATAACAGATTTTTGGTGGCATATGGGAAATTGTTGTGGAACGATGAGATTCCACACTATTTTGCAAGACACTTCTTTTCAGAGTTTTTATTGCACATGCACATGGATTATACTAGTCTACCGTCCAAATATTATGGGACTAATAAAGGACATACATATGATTGCAAAGGGGCATATCAAAGTGTGGCATTCTCGAGGCCTTCACAACCTTTAGTACCTATCCCAAAAGGGGCATTTGCATCACTTCCAGAGTTCCAGGCTACATCAAAAGTTGGCAAAGAGGCCAGGACTGCAATCGGGGAAAATTTGGAAGCTATATTTTATGGTGTTGATGTTGGCATGAAGCACCAGAGAGTAGAAGACAATTCTTGAGACACATTTGTTGATAAAACAGATGCAAACTTAGATGAAATGTCATTAGAAGAAGTTTTGGAGTATGAAAATTTTTGTTGGGATGGTTGGAAGAAGGTCATTTAGAATGATGACCTGAATCGCAGATTGGTATGTGATCTATTTAAGAAAATTTTGACGCATTTTATGATAGTTTACTTCGAGCTCTAGATTTAGATATCCTTATCTCTATAGAAATAATCAAGTTCTTCTTGCCATTAATTGCATTTTGGATATATGTGATGCAGGAGCATCGCCAACATCAAGCGAGCCAGCGTGGAAGCGAAGGATAGATGGACAAGCGCCAACGCAAATTTTGAAATTTCCTTGAAGTTGTTGCGCGATCTTAAATGTAGTCATTAATAAGAGGTGCACTTGTATAATGTAAATGGACCTTGAGCGATTTTCTCTTGTCCTTAGTAGGTAGAAGGCATTTAAAGTAGTTAATGCAGGTAGATAGAATTTAATTCTAGATTAGACAGTTGTAGAGCGCAAGAGGGAAATGGGATATAGACACCCTCATTGTGTATTGTAACATTGTTATGAAGCATTGGAGCATAAGAGAAGCAAAGAGCTATGTAAGAACACCCATGTATAGATATTTGGATTAATAGAAGAGCTTGATTCAAATTCATGGTTTTGTGTTTGTTCTGTGTATGTCAATTCTTAATGATATGCTCATGAATGTTTGCTTCCTGTTATACATTTGCTTTATATGGTGTGCATATGATTCCATGTTTTAAGTTTGAAGGAAAGGATAATGGAATGAGTTTCAATTGTTTCTCTATCTGAGTAAGAATTCCTACAAGGAGTGCAGTTGAAGTGTTCGTAAGGAGTGCGTCGACAAGAATTCAGGGTTGCGTCTCTGAAGCTTAGATAGGTTTACTTTTCTTCTCATTTCCTTAGAGGTGCAGTTGGGTACAGGAGCTGTGCAAGGAGGGCCTAGGGTGAGTGAAGCCTCAGGGTTGCGAACCTGAGCAAAGTATTTAAAGACTATTGTTGCAGGTGTGCGCAGGGTCGAAGGTTTTCAGCACCAAGAAGTGTCTGAAGGTTGCCACAAGGAGTGCATGCAAGAGTATTTTCTAAGGCTCAGAGTTATAAGAAATATTAGGAAGGATAAGGCCTTAAAAACTGTTGAAGGACAACGTAGGGAAGTTGTGTCTGGAAGTGTTAAGAAGGTGTCACAAGTTTGCACGAAGGTGGATGAGTTCCGTGAAGGAACAATCATCCATTTCGTAGATTTCATCAGGAGGAACGGATGGTCGGTATTCTCAGAGGAGGATTCGTGGCATCCCGTGAGACATTAGATCTCATAGAGAAGTCGGGGAGATACGATGAGTGTTCCCGAAGGGTTCAAAGCTCAGGAGAGGCAGGACCGTAGATCCAAGTCACGAGAACCCTTGGATTTACGCATGGATCCACATATCGGGGTTTCGTGGGTTGAAACTCCGTAAATATAGCAACAGGAACCGCGAAATCGTGAAACACGATATCCCGACAACTAATAGAATAGTGTGGGGCCACAAGGGTCAGAGTGGTGGACAAGTGGCATGAGTTATCGGAGTTTTGTGGCGATAATTCTTGAAACATATGCATTAGAATTTGTGATATTGCAAACTTAAAAATGCCAATGGAGTAAAGGTGTTGAAAAGTCAAACTCATGCGTGTGTTGGAGTTTCGGCATATTGGGATTCGAGAGTCGGTAAGGCAAGTTGTTTGATATCGCGAGTGCCAAAATCGTGATAGGGAAAACCCCGATAGGAAAAGGTCAGCATTTACTAGTTGTCGGGTTTTGGGAATTCGAGAGACCTACGCTCGAACATTGGATTCGCGAAGTTGCGAATTTCAATCTCCTAAGTTCGAAGAGGGGATCCCATGAGGATTGTTGTGGGTGCAGATTTCCCAAGAGGGAAATAGAAGAACCGTTTGGGGTTCTTTGGGCCGTGAAAAAGAGAAATATCCTTTGTCGACGTGGCCTTACGACTTGCGGGTTRTGTGGGGAGGGTGTCGACACCAATATGTTAAATGAATCTACAGTTAGTAGGGGACTTGATTCGACAAGTTTGAATTTAGATGGATTGAATCGGGTATGTTTTTTCTAATATTTGTTCAATCTCCACTCTTTTGAATAAGAGATCAACAACATTTATAATTTTGTATAATTGTGAACACATTGAATCCTAGATTTAGTTCTTAGTTGTGTTGTTCACAACTCTCTATTCCATCTCTTGTTACTTGGGATGGCTTGTCTCAATTCTCAGTGGGAGAGTTTGAAAAGGGTGGGAGTTCACAGGTATCATTTAATGTCTTAAAATCATTTAAATTTAATGTGTTATATAATCATTTGAATATAATTTTTTTAATTTTCAAATTTGAAATGTGTTATATACGCTAATGTGGAGAAGAGAGTACCTGAGAGTGTGCTCAGAAGGGATATTGGGATTGAGGAAGCACCCATATTAGGAAATGATGTGTCCATTCAGGATGACTCATACATGTATGTTCTTGACTTTTATCAAATTTTTGTTTTATCAAATTTGTAGTTTAGCCTTTCCTCAATTATTTTGATTTCTATAGAACCCCTAGATAAGTTTGTCATTGCATTAAATGGTGTACATTCAAACTTATTTAAGGTTATATCATGATTAAGACCTAATTTTAAACTTGAATATGTTTGAATATTTGAGAACAAATTCTATCCCACATCAGAAAAGAGAAAGTTTCTAAATTTTCCTAGATTGCATTCCATGCTCTCTTGTCCAAGAATGGCGTAGTATTATATGAGAACATCTATTCCACTGAATAAAGAGACGATAAGTATTTTTTGGAAGAATGGTTTTTAAAATGGAGATTTTTGAACCTTTTTAGATAATAAGTAGTTTTTTGGAAGAATTGCTTAATATGGACATTTATGAGTCCTTTAGTTTGAAAGGGCATCGTGAAATTTGATTATATGACCATTGCAGAAGAAGAAGAGAAGTATTTAACTGATGAGGAGATCAACATTTTATTGTTGTGTAAATATGATCAAATAACAACACCTAGGATGATAATTACATCTAAGGATTTGGGACTTTATCCACAAGGAGAATTTCCTGAAGCATTTTGGACTTTATGCACAAGGAGATAAGTATTTCTTTGGAAGAATGACTTAATACATGGAGATTTGTGAATTATGTTCATACACAGTTCTATATTTATTTTCAGATTATTATCTAACTCTAACTCACAATCTGTTTTACCAAGAACACAATAACATCACTTGGGATGAGAATTTCACCTGAAGGTTTTGGGACCTTATCCACAAGGAAAATTTCACCTCAAGGATTTGGGACCTTATCCACAAGGAGAATTTCACCTCAAGGATTTGAGACGTTATCCACAAGGAGATAAGTATTTCATTGGAAGAATGACTTAATATGGAGATTTATGAACTTTCTTCATACATAGTTCTATAATTATTTTCAGATTATTATATAACTCTAATTCATATTTTTTTTACCAAGAACATAATTTTAATTTTTAATTTTTTTAAAGATTTTAGATAAGATTTACAAATTGTTTAAATAATGTACTCTTAATTGGAGAGTAACTAGATCTTAAATTTGTTTAACTATGGTTGGTTATGTTATTATTACTTATTGTTTATTTAATATTTAGTTACAGTATATATGCTAACATGTGTTATTTGTTTTTTTATTATGTTTTTTATTTTTACAGATGTCTAAATTATCTTTGGTGGAAAATATGTTTACAATATATTTTGTGGGAAAGAGTATGTTGGAGGATGACAATTAACTCTTTTGGTATGTATGTCGATTTTATTTTAATTACAATTTTTAAATTTTGTATTCTTTCGCATGTTTGAATTATAAATTTTTAATTTTTGAAATCTGTTTTTTTGCAGGTTTGAATTTCATGTATGAAGTGATCTATCTTAAAGCGATGGCTTAGAGTCCAAAATTTTGGAGTTAAATGTCTTTGTTTTTGTTATCATCCTAAAATGTATGTAAAACTTATGTATTTTACGATGTTACTATTAAGACTTTGATTATAATATATATATATATATATATATATATATATATCATAATTTTGGAATTCAAATTAGCAATTTTTGTCTCATATATATTTGATTTTTCATAATTGATGGTAAAAAAATGACAAAGTTAACTTGTTATGAACTAATGTTTTGTCAGGTATTAATTTAAATGTTTCATTTTATGTTTACTGTGTACTTTCGAAAATATGAAAAATACATGATTCTATTGTCAAATAATGTTTTGTATATTCTCCTTTTTACATTGCATTTTAAATTAAGCATCAAAGTCTTAAATACTTTTCTCCTATGTATTAATTTAAATGTTTGATTTTATGTTTATTGTGTATTGTGTAATGACCCTGCTTAAATAGATGTATAGGATTATTAATTATAATTAATTTAATAATCTAACTATCCTAAAAAGTTAGCTAAACAATAATTATTTCTTAAATAATAGTAACTATTTAATTATTATTAATTTCTTGTTCATGTCTGTCAAGGATTAATTAATTATTAAATGACTCATTAATTAATTGAGTAAATAATTAAAGGGGTTAATAAGATTAATTTGATAAAGACTTACGTATACGAGAGGGGATAGGACATTAAACATAAGGATAAGATATTAATAAGGGGATAAGATAAGATAATAAATACAAGGGTATAAGATAATAAACAAATGGATAAGGAAATTAATGAAAAGGGGAGTCGGTGAAGGGGAAATAGGATGGGGAGAGTCTTACGGTGAAAGGCATTCATTTTGGGGGAGGAAGAATTTTGGAGGGGGACGAGAGTACTGATTTTTGGGCTTGGATTTTCTGGTTCTATGGTAGATTTCTGCAGTCTGTGAGTATCATTGCAGGGGGCACCGGGTTACTAGGGGTTTTGGGCATGGGGGTCAGGATTCCTTTCGGTTTCCTGGAGCTAGGGAGCTGGACAGGCTACTCCTAGCTAGCTGGGAGGATAGTCAGTTTGGGCAGAGTTTTTCAGTGCATCAGGCAAAAACAAAGCATCAGGCTGGACAACTAGGTCAATGGACAGCAGGCTGGACAACCAGGTCAATGGAGAAATTAGCATCAAGAAGAGGTAAATTTGTATTATTCTGTTAAGTAATTCTTATTCTATTATGAAATTTTTGTTCATTAATTAATTTAACATGTTTATATGCTCCCCGGATGGGGTGACACGAGGGCATCAGTGGACACACGGGCGATCGCTGGGACGCCCATTTAATACATCAACCGGCGAGCACCCTTTGACCATTAATTAAGCAATGGCCTGCACCAGCCACCTCCATTTGATGAGCCCTCTCGTGCGAGGGAGATGTACCAGTCGACAGAGCACTCAACACCCAGCCTTAATGGCCTTGGTAGTCATGGTAGCATGGCGTATAATCACGACGATGAATTGGGAAGAGATGCATTGGCTCCTCGCAGTGTTCACTCCGTCTGAGTAGCAATTCCGACCTCCACCGAAGTCTGGGAGAGGAGAGGCTAATCTGACAGGAACTCGAACCCCTTCCAGGGTCTCCACAATGCCAAGGATTAGAGGGAAATCGTGTAGAGGGGCCGCCTGGTACAGGGCTGAGTCCTGGTGCCAGTGCATACGAAAATTTGAGTGAGCACTTGCCTTAGCATCCACCCGACGCAAAAGGAGACCATGAACGCCTTCCATGGCGTATGTAGAGGAAATTAGTCTGGAGGAGGCTATGCAGAGCCACCCCTCAATTGCACGCGCAGAGGAAAGCAAGCTCCCTCCCGGAGACACCCTGCAGAACCCCAGCACCGAAAGCACGGAGGACCTCTTCCCACCCTGTATTTTGGAGGAGGAAACCCCTCCCGACGACACCATAGGGATGGTGGAGCAACTAGGACTTTCAACCCAAGTAGCGGGGAACTCCAGGACACAAGCATATGACGACAGCGAAGGGTTGGAACAACCTTCCTTCTCTGAATTATGGCACCTCCCACTCATATTCGAGCTCTGGAATCTGATGGACAACCAAGTTTTTCGCCTCACCAGGATGGACCAAAGGTTGGACATGCTCTTTGTGGCCCACTGCAAGAATCTTCCGCAGTGGCAGTTTCCGACGTGCGCGCAGGCGTACTCGCTTCCAGCAAGCTAGCGTCAGAAGAGGAACGAACGGCCGTGCTCAGGCAAATAGATTCACCAAAGCTTCTGGTTAGAAGTATCTATGTTGTCTCAGTTTAGTTAGCGTGCTCAGTTTCTTTATATCTAGTTATGGCTTCCTTTTTGAAACTTATTAGCATAATATCCCTGGTTTCTTTCGGGCATGGCTCTCACATGTATATTTTGGTAAAAGAGTTGCACCTGGCACAAGAGACCCAACTGTCCTGGTTTCCTGTTCAGGCGGGATAGCTGGCATCATCAATAGTCACTGTATGATCTTTTTGCTAATATAATAGGATCCACCCCCTTTTTTATTTAAAAAAAAACATGTTTATATGCTGAATTAAAATAAATTACTGAGTTTTCTGTGTAGAAGTAGAAGTTTACTATTTCAATGTATGGATTTAATAGAATTTAGTTAATTTCGGTCTCTACACATGGTATCAGAGCGCTAGTTCAAAATCTGGAAGCAAGGGCCTACCCAGCTACTTAGAATCAACCTAGAAATAAACCAGAAAACCCTAGAAATTGTTGTATGTTTGAAGGAGGCTTGTTCACCTTCAGACCTATAAGAAGCCTAGTCGGTAAAAGTTTGAAACCTATGAGAAGACTCACCTATACAGAGTGATATTTTTATATAATCAACCGCTAAAAAAATAAATAAGAATAGAGTAAAAATATATAAATATATATATATAGAAATATAAAAGAAATAGAAAGCTACAGATATATATTAATCTTGTTATAAGTTGTCTATAGACCAGTTCCACTTTGTGCACAAGCTTGTTCATTTCTAATAGAATTCATATGGTACAAAAAAATATATTTACCAATTGAATGAAATTGTTTCTAGCAATTCAGTTACTATAAAAAAAATAAAAAATGAACATAAGCAATTTCATTCATGGAATCCATTTATACCATCTGATGGCGCATGCTCTTCAGCATGCTCAACCGTAGTAAGAAATTCATTTTCCATCATTGAGAAAGAAGTTGTTGTTCCTTGGAAGCCTACTTCTTCTAACATCTGAGCAATGTTAGCACTACTATTCAGAGCCTCTTCGCCAACAATGGCATCTGATGAAAGACTTCCTCCTGTAGGAGAGGCAGCCCAATCATAGCATTTATGCAAGGCCTTCTTCCAAAGGGATAATAACTCAAGATGAGTTAAAAATTCCTCTAACTGCTTCTCTTCCTTGAGATGTAGAGTCAAGGAGGGTTATAATAAATTTCCTAAAGAAGAGAAACTCAATTTTTAACAAAAATGGATAAGCAAAAGTTATACCTTTTCATTTGCTAGCTCTGTGGTTGCACGAGCATACCGTATCAATGAATGAAGCCTTGTTAGTGGGTTAACTAATGGTTGATCCATTATATCCACTAAATCAGTTGAGCTGGGAGAAGTGCCTGATCAGATAGAACTACAATCCCTAGGACTTTCAAAACTGCCCACAAAATCTATTGCATCCCTATCTATTTCCATTGGTGCATTTATAGATGGACTTTTACAAAAACATACCTTGGAATCTCAGTACGTCATGCTCACACCGCAACAACTTAATTTTTTTTTGATAGTGTAACCCATCAGTGATAATCTCAAGTCGAACATCCCCTATGCTGGGAACCTCGAGATGCACTTATTTGACAGCGCTAAATTCACAAGTGGAGTGTTGTCGCTAAATTGCGACAACTCTCTATACAAGATTAGACACCGATATCTTGCCAGATTGTTAAATTTTGGAATGGCACCAAGTCTTTGATACGAACGAATTCAAGTGGCCATGGTTGTGGCGAAGCAACCAGAGTTACTGCCAACGAAGTCACTAATTCTGGACAACAACCTCTCTCTTATCCCAAGGCTCAAAATCCTCCTCTCCTTCACACGCTTAGACATTTTCATCAAGACTATCGACGATTGGAAGCTAAGGCTTTCCCTCACAAATATCCCCAGGTATTCCCTCACCATCGCAGTCTCCGATGGGGACATTGCCATTGAGAAGTTCAAGGACTTGAAGAAGAGGAAGAGAGTCAAACCCGTGGCCTCCGGGGTAGTCTATTTGTGGGAATTATCGAAAATAGAGAGAGGAACGAGGGAGGAGACTAGGAGTTTGAATGAGAGGTTCGAAGAATGGAAGAACTATGTGGTCAGGAAATTGGACGACATGGGATTGAATGTCGAGGGTTTGAAGCTACGGATCACTGTGAAGGTCCCTGCGGAGGATGAATTTCAGAAGATGAAAATGAGTTGGGAGGCGTTTCATGCAGCGAGAAGTTGAGGGTATGGTATGAGGAATATGGTGCAATGTCCAGATACTCTTATTTTGGAAGGAATTCCATCACGGTGGTTTGTATAGCCAAGGGTGTCTTCAAAATTTTATGTTCTGGTTACACACACCATTTTCTCAAAATTTGGCAAGATCAGGCTTCAATGCTTCCAGGTTAGTTGTTAGCTTTCGAATGGGCTCTGCTCCGGACTGTTCTTTTAGTCCTGTCTTTGTCTCTCTTTTACCAAATATATCCATCTATAGTCTATATTGTGCTACCTTCACTTTTGGCCACTCACTGGGGTTCTCTCGGCCACGGGTTTTGACAACATTTGAAACCAGCGAGGGTACTTGCACTGCAACGGGTGGAGATACCAACAATAGAACTAGGAGGGATGTCTAGCAAGCAACATCAAAGCCATAAATAGGGGTAAAGGTGTCGGAACCAAGCCCGCCAACCATGCGGCAAGCTAGGGGGAGGAGACCACGAGGGCTTCTACATATCACAACCTGTCCTAGCCCAGCACAAGAACAAGCCAAGATATAAACCCACCATACACAGAGCACAATGTTGAACCGTACAACTTAGGTCACACAAATCCAACACTAGGTTGCAAGCACAAACACCAAGCCTCAACAAAACACAAACAAGTCAAGCCAACCGAAAAAAAAAACAAAAAAAAGCACTCATAATACCAGCGACCAAGTGCCAAAAGAAGCCACCGAGGAACAAGGGAACGTGCCACTGTGATAGACGCACCCTCCATTCCTAGAACATGAGTTACCAGGGTCAACCTAGCAGGGAGATGGCTATGGCCGTCGGCCTCATCCTTCACCCTGAACGCTTAAAAAAAAAAAACGAAATGTAAAGAGGAGAAGGTTAGGGTTTGAAGAGATAAAAAGGAGGAGTATGCGTAAGGTTATGGGTAGTGTTGATCGAGGAAAAGGGGCATGTGGGCCTCATGCGAGGACCCACGATCCGTGTTCCATAAATTTTATTATTTTGTTTTATTTTATTTTTATTTTTTATATATATTTATTTTTACATATTTTTATTACATAGGGTATATATTTTCATATTCATTTATTGTTTTAAGTTAAATTAAATTGAATTAAAGATATTTAAATTTAAATTAATTTATATCATATAATTTAAATATTTAAATAATTAAAGAAATGAGTTAAGTTGGGGATGTGGAAGACACCATTACCAATGTGACTACCCAGAGTTACAATCAAGATTGTGCATAGAGAAGGAAAGGCCCTGATGGGAAGAGCAAGTGGCAGCCACCAGATTTACACAGTGGTTAATAATTGTCAGGAAGAACATCAATCCACGGTTGTGGAGTCAACAAGTATGCTAAAGCATACCAAGGTTAAGATTTTATTTGAGTCTGGTGCGACAGATAGTCTCATTTCACCATCTGCATTAGAAAAGAGTGGGTTGGCAACCTACGAGCACGATGAATTTAAACAAGTCGAGATGGCTTTGGGGGAAAAAAAAGCAGTAGGACCTAGTGTTGATAATTGCATAGTAGACCTAGGAGTGTGTACTACCAGGTTGAAGGTATACATCACTGCTCTTGGGGCGTATGACCTAGTCATTGGAATGGATTGGTTAGCGGCTCATTGAACCATGGTAGATTGTTTTGCAAAAGAGGGTACTTTGTGTCGATGATGGAAAAAGGCTAGTAGAGATCTAGGGGGTATGGAGAAAAGTGTCATTATTCTTTATATCAACTATGAAGGTTAAGCGATGCTTGAGACAAGGGTGTCAATTATATGTAGTGGAAGAAGTGAATGAAAGGAAGGGACCCTCAGTGGATTAGTACCCGGTATTGTCATAATTTAAGCATGTTTTACCAAATGAGTTACCAGGGTTACTGATGCAGGAGCATCTCTCCACGTCAGCCAGCTAGCCAGTCAACCATGCCAGTGAATTCAAATCGCATGCTAAGAGAGAGGTGAAGCCTCATTTAAATCTAAATTCAATGTAATTAAATGTTTAAGATGTTGAGCTGGGAAGCCGTGCCTTTGTGCAGGCTATAGATAATATCGGCCTTTAATGTTTGTATGGATGAGATCTAGATTCGATTCTGGACTAGACAACCCATTCAATGTAATTGAATAGGGTAGGTAGGTTGGAGGGAAGCGCTTGAAGAGCCCCCTCAGGTAAAAGAGATTTTCATATATCATTTTGGGAGTTGTAGTAGGGGTAGTTGGAGAGAGTCTGGGAGTAGAGAGCAAAAGAGAAGAGAAGGAGCTGAGACCTTGTTACAGGCCATGCTCAGGAACACATTGAAAATACAGGCAGTTGCCATATTTAATACAAAGAGCAGTTTTTCCTGCATTACTGTGTGTTAAATGGATGTCTGTGAGTGTTCTTATATGTTGTAGATGTATACTGTAGGTTTGCATTTGTAGGAGTGTGTTTTATTTTAGGTGAAGGTCTTTGAGGCTTCACACCAGGAGGATGTGATATAACACTGTGGGTTCTGATAGCCATGCATAGAGGATGCACATCTAAACACTGCGGGTTTAGACAAAGACGTGTTGTGGAATATGAACTGGAATCAACAACTCAATGAATACCTCAAGGTTGTTGAATACCTTAGAGGCAAGGCTGTGTGAGAGAAGACATAGTTGCAGACATAATTCTGCTGTGGATTCTGTAGAGCTCTGCCAAGTGGGCATTGAGCACAGGCACAAAGTGTAGTGGGAGGAAATCTGTTGTGAGTTCATACATAAGATAGAATCATTAAGGATTTTGTGGGGCTCTGCCAGGTGGGCATTGAGCAGGTGCAAGGAGTGCACAGAGGAAGAACTCTGCTATGAGTTTAGGAAGAAGAGCAGAATCACTGAGGATTCTGAGAGCTCTGCCAGGAGGGAATTGAGCAAGTGCAAGGAGTGCACTAAAGAGACAGAATTGTTGAATGTTCTGTGAAAGGGAAACTCTGCCAGGTGGGCATTGAGATTGTGTGAAGCTAGGCACAAGAAGAAAATAACTCTTTGAGTTCTGGAAGTGAGGAAGGGTCCACTGAGGGAACCTTCTCAGGGTTGCTGAACACCCAGAAAGGCTCAGCAAGAGGTTTCTTGAGAAGAGATATAACCTGTAGGGAATTGTATTCTCCATCTGTGGGAGAAGGAGGAAACCAAAATCCCTCAAGGGGTCTAAGCATTTGCAAAATCTCAGGATGGATAGCACCAACATGTGCATGAGAAGACTCTACAAGAGGTAGAGATCAAATCTTCAAAGATTTGAAGAAAAGCTCAGGAGGAAAAATGTTTTTACACACGTTGGTGAGGCTCAAGGTAAAAGGAGCTCGCAGAGGAAGAAGAAAATGGTCGAGACCTTTGAAGGATTGGAATTCTTCCAAGTTTTGGGAAGAAAGTGCGGAAGCTTAGGAGGGAGCAACAAAAACCTTCAAATTGGCTGGGAATTAGATCTGGACCGTTGGTGTTTGCGTCCAGGGAGAATCCGGAGGAGCGCAGGGAAGGAGAACATATCTGAGCTGTTAGATCTGGCTCAAGATCACTGTAAAACATCGGATTGGACAGGAGTTGCACGAAGTTTACCATCGAGACTTCAGCCATCGTGATATCGGGAGTCACGAGGGAAAGAAAATCGAGACACCTCAAGTCTCGAAACACCTGAGCGATCTGGACCGTCCGTTGGTGGAGACACGTGGTGGAGATCGAGTGCCCATCGATACTTTCTCACATCGGTATATCGACATTCCCATGGACAGGAGATCGGGTAAGTCCACTTTGAAAAGCCTGACACAAATCTGAGCCATCCATTTAGGGAGACAGGCGTCAGAAATCCGAAGAGAGTCGGGATATTCGACATCGAGAAATCGGAGTTCCTGAGGTCAAAAGATTTGGGACATCAAAAGTCTTGAAATCACGGAGAAATCGGGACCGTCCATTTGGAGAGGATGCGTGGCAGCAATCGGAGCTATCGGGAAAAGTCTCGATAGGAGGACGACTATCAGTGTTGTATTCATCGGGATATCGGGGATCCCGGTGACAAAGTGTTTATGCATTTTGGAATCACGAAGTTGGGAACCCCGATAAGTGGGAGCCAACTGTCACCATATCAGAGAAGTGGGGAACACTATTGTGTGGGCCAGCTGTCAGCATAGCAGAGATTCAAGATTTATAGGATCGAGAATCCTGTGAGAAATTGCATGTTGGCATTGGAAAGTCCAAAATCCCGATGAGGACACAAGACTGCGGTCTTGTGAGATAAATGTCACGTGGACTAGGAGCTTACCCTGGAGGGATAATGGGGATTGGAGAGCATCATGAAATTGAATCCCAAAACCCCGATAGGAGGATATAAGGCTGCGGTCTTATGGAGAGCGGTCATATGGACCAGAGGGCATAGCCAGGAGGGGATAAGGCCAGAAGAGAGCTCATCAGTGATCGGGGATTCAAGAGGTAAAGAACTCTTGAAGATGGAGAACATGAAACCCCGAAGCCTGAAATTAAGATCAGGAAAAGATCGTGGTCATGTGCAGAAGGCCGTGTGAGTGAAGAAAGGACCTATGGATCGGGTTTTCATCAGGGATTCCATTGGGAGTCTAGAGAGCTAATTTGGCTCAGAAGGAATTTGAACGATCCTTAAAGACCGGGAGGTCAGGCGTAGAGACCCTGTGGGGTATGTAGGAGGACGACGCCATCAGTTACCTCTGAGAAGGAGCTTGATTTTACTATTGAGCTAAAACCTGGTGCAAAACCAATCTCCAAGACTCCATATCATATGACAGCACCAGAACTTTGTGAATTGCAAATGCATTTGAAAGAGTTATTGGACTTAGGGATAATAAGTCCTAGTGTCTCACCTTATGGCGCACCAGTAATTTTTGTAAAGAAGAAGGATGGATCCTTGCCACTATGTATAGACTACAGGGACTTGAACCATGCTACAGTGAAAAATAGGTACCTGATGATGCGAATAGATGACCGTTTCGATCAAATGAAAGGAGCAGTCATATTCTCAAAGATTGATTTGTGATCAGGGTATCATCGGTTAAGGATTAAGGAAGTGGATATCCCAAAAAATTGCCTTCCAAACTCAGTTTGGACATTACGAGTTTGTCTGCGTACCTTTTGGATCAACCAATGCACCAACAGTATTCATGAGCCTCATGAACGACATATTCCGGAAGTACTTAGATCGATTTGTACAAGTCTTTCTAGATGACATCCTCATCTATTCCAAGAATGAAAGAGAACATGAAGAACACCTACGAGTAGTGTTGTCCTGCCTTAGAGAGAACAAATTGTATAGGAAGTTGTCAAAGTATTCCTTCTTCTAGAAATAAATTCACTATTTAGGTCATATAATTTCTGGTGAAGGAATCTCTGTGGACCCAAAAAAAGTAAAGGCCATTATGGAGTGGCCAATGCCGAAAAATGCCCATGAGGTGAGAATCTTTATGGGGCTAGCAAGTTATTACCAGAGATGTCAAGCCCTAATATTGGCTCATTACCCCTTAATTGGGGCATATTAGATTAGTAATGTTATTTTATTTATGTCAGCTTTAGGCCATTAGTTGTAATTATACCTCCTAGTCTCCTATATATACCAAGGAGACATTTTCATTTTGAATCATCTTGTACTTGAACATTTAACTGGGGTAAAAGGAGGTTGTCCCCTTGAAGAGGCTTATTATATGAAATTATCTCTTTTTCAAAGCGTTGAGTACTTTTCCTGAGGTTTTTCTATGCTAAATTCATGTTTGGTTCTTAACATATGGTATCAGAGCTCAAGGTCTTGGGGTTTTGCTGCTACATCTGAGACACCATGGCATTTTCACTATAAATTGTTTTCTACAATGTTTCAAAAGGAATGGCTTGGAGGATATTTAGTAGACAGATCAAGGTATGTTGGGTTCAAAAGTCAGGTCCCGAGGCCTTATACTTTCAGAGATACATCCTGTACAAGATAGGGTTCTGGAATCTTCCTGAAATGAATCATTGCGGAATTTTCGCTATATAACATTTTCTGCAATATTTCAGACCCAAAAATCTAGTGGCCATTTACAAAAATTACTAAGGTATATGTGGTAAAAATTTTAGCTTCTAGGTCATCTTAAATTTGTAGATACACCTTGTGTAAGATAGGGTATCTGACTAGTCCTATTGACTAGTCTCAAGAAGGTGTTCCAGGTAAACCAATCATAACTTCTTGCTAGAGTATCCAAATTGAGTGGGACTAGTTTCATTGGATCGTGAACTGTCTGTAGTATTTGGGGTGCGAGTTTTAGAATTTGATATCAATTATTTTGTGTGGGGAATGCTATACAAGTGATATCTCATGGAAAGGCCAAAAATCGGCAAGTTGTGAGGAAGTTACCGTAACTTCCACTTGGCACATCCAATTTTGATCAGACCTGTGGCATTGCAGAGAACAAATATCAAAGAACTACCTAAAAGAAAGTTTCATACCCAGAAGGGCTGAAACTTGGGAAATATAACAAAATAAATATTGTCTAGCAGAATCGCCTCAAAATCAAGACTCAAAAGTGATACTTGGCCAACATGCCACYGAAAAAGGGACCTTCTACACCAAATAAGCCTCCAAAAAATCCTAATTGGACTCTTGATGAAGGTGAAGAAATGCGTAGGGACATAAATGAACTACAAAAGAAGATGGATTCAATGGAAGCTAAGTTGATGGATTCAATAAAAGCTAAGTTGGATACTAATATGGATTCAATGGAAGCTAAGTTGGATACTAAGATAGATGGTTTAAAAGGGGAGATCATGGAAGTATTGAAAATTTTCGTAACAGAGAAGACACCTGAAAGTGAAAATGCATCCCATGAAATTCATGATGACGACACAAGGAAGGTGAATCAAGAATGGAGAAACTCCAACTTTGGTTTGAAGACCAACCACATTCCTAAAATTGATATGAGGAAGTTTGATGGCAAGGACCCAATCACATGGATACTTCAGATGGAGCAATTTTGTGATCTCCATAATGTGCCACATGCACAAAAGTTACGAATTGCTTCTTTATATTTAGAACCTAATCAATTTGTATGGTATCGATGGCGTCATTCTCGCAAATCACTCATCACTTGGACAATTTTCACGGAAGAAATGATAGCACACTATGAGGATACAAAGAGAAATACCTTCTTTAGCCAATTGATAAATCTCAAGCAAAAGGGTTCAGTTACCGAGCACATTGAGAACTTCCAAAGATTGAATATAAAG
>ML781302.1:723631-736851 GCA_009831015.1 Picea engelmannii
CTACAACCATACAAACAGATGTCCCTCAAGCAAGCCAAGAAGGATAATAAATTATCACCAAAGTACTATGGCCCTTATAAGCTGTTGCAAAAGATTGGTACTATGGCATACAAATTGGAGTTGCCTGCATCTTCACGAGTACATCCAGTTTTCCATGTTTCATGCTTAAAGAAGGTTATAGGAGACAAGATCCCAGTTCAAACTATGTTTCCAGAACTTGACAAGGAAGGAAAAATCTTATTGGAGCCTGAAGCCATCACTGACACAAGAATTCTCCAACTAAGGAATAGATCCATTTCAGAGTATCTCATTAAATGGAAGAAACTACCAGCTGAAGATTCCACTTGGGAAGATGAGTCTTTTATACAGAAGCATCCAAAGTTACTCAAGCATTGCAGACACCACTTGTCTCAAGGGGAGGGGCATGTTAAGCCCTAATATTGGCTCATTACCCCTTAATTGGGGCATATTAGATTAGTAATGTTATTTTATTTATATCGGCTTTAGGCCATTAGTTTTAATTATACCTCCTAGTCTCCTATATATACCAAGGAGACATTTTCATTTTGAATCATCTTGTACTTGAACATTTAAGCGGGGTAAAATGAGGTTGCCCCCTCAAAGAGGCTTATTATCTGAAATTATCTCTTTTTCAAGATGTTGAGTACTTTTCCTAAGGTTTTTCTATGCTATATTGATGTTTGGTTCTTAACATGAGATTTGTGGAAGGATTATCAAAAATAGTGAAACCCATCACCACTTTGCAATGCAAGGGGGTCAGGTATGAATGGACAGAAGGATTTCATAGTGCATTCATTGAGCTTAAGAGGTTACTAACCAGTGCTAGATATGGAAAAGGACTTCACAGTCTGCACGGATGCCTTGAAGCAAGGGTTGGGGACCATGTTAATGCAGGATGAAGGAGTGATAACTTATGCATCAAGGAAGTTGAAGAAACACGAAGAGTTATACGAGACTCATGATTTAGAGTTGACAACTATAATGATAGCTCTGAAAATTTGGAGGCACTATCTAGTGGGGAAAAACTTTGAGCTCAAAATGGATCATCAAAGTTTAAAGCATCTCTTCACTCAAAGAGATCAAAATGCCAGGCAAAGGCGATGGAGTGAGTTTATGAGTGAGTACAATTTTGGTATTTCGTACGTCAAGGGAAAGGAAAATGTGGTCGTAGATGCCTTGCGTAGGCGACCACATATCTTCTCCTTGGTAACCTTAAAGGTCAATCTGAGGGAACATGTTTTGGCACAACTCCAACGAGACAGTTGGTATTTAAAGGCTACTTCAAACCTCTAGAGCAGGAGGCAGTTAGATCCAAAGTATGAAGGATATAGTCTAGAAATAGATGGACTATTGAGATATCGAGGAAGGATGTACATCCCTAAGAATGGGGATATTCAAAGCATCATACTAAAGGAATCCCATAGAACACTTTATTGTGTGCATCCAGGTGTGAAGAAGATGTACATAGATATAAGTAAACTCTTCTTCTGGATAGGCATGAAGCGCGATGTAGTCCATTTCATCGCCAAATGCCTAGAGTGTCAGCAAGTGAAATCCAACCACCATCACCCGACAAGCCTCCTACAACCACATGATGTTCCTATGTCCAAATGGGAAGTCATCTCTATGTATTTTGTTGTGGGGTTTCCGCTCACATCCCATAGACACAATTCCATTCTTGTGATAGTTGATAAGTTAACCAAGAGTGCTCATTTTATTCCGGTTAGAGATACTTATGATGTCACTGAAGTGGCACATGTGTTTGTAAGCGAGGTTATCCATTTGTGAGGGATACCTAAGAAGATAATTCCAGATAAGGATTCCAGATACACTTTTAGGTTTTGGACAAGTTTGCAGTCAATGTTGGGGACTCTGTTGAACTTAAGCACAACTTATCATCCTGAAACTGATGGACAAACTGAGAGAGTAAATCAATTCATGGAAGACATGCTCATGATGCATGTCTTGGATAATCAAACCTAGTGGGAGAAGTACCTACCTTTGGTAGAGTTTGCCTACAATAGTAGTTTTCATAGCTCCATCGGAATTCCATACTACAAATCTCTGTATGGAAGGCCATGCAGAACACCGTTGAGTAGGGATAGACTAGAAGACCAAGTAACCATTGGGCCAGAATTGATTTAAGAGATGGAGGAACAGGTGATTCAGATTAGGCAGAGACTAAAAGAATCACAGGATAGGCAGAAAAGTTATGCAGATGCACATAGGACCAACCAAAGTTATGAAGTGGGAGACCAGGTTTTCATTTGTATCAGGACTAATAAGAGTACCATATTGTTCGGAAAGGGGACAAATTTGTCACCTCAATTTATAGGACTGTTTAGAATCCAAGAGAAAATTGGACCCATTGCCTATCGTCTCATACTGCCACCCCACTTTTATAAAACTCATAATGTATTCCATGTATCTGTTTTACGTCATTATGTTGCTGACGAACCACATAAACTAAATTGGAAGGAATTGCAAGTATCGGACGTGGGAAATCTCATGGTAGAACCATTACGCATATTGGACCGTAGAGTCCGACAACTCAGGAACCATCTGGTAGACCAAGTTAAGGTCCAGTGGGACATGTATAGTCCAAGATCTGCTACTTGGGAAGATGCCGAGACACTACGATGAGACTATGCCTCACTTTTTGACCACCTCGAGAACACGTTTCTCGGAGGTTGGGTGTATGTAACACCACCTTTTGACCTAGACAGCCAGGATTACCTCAAACATATATACTTTAATTTCTAGTCACAATGAAACTATTAAGTGATACACCTAAACTTTAAATGTATGAACTTTTATGAATGATTAAATGTTATTGACGAAGACGTATATAATGTGATCTTCTATGTGAATGTAAGTTTTATGAATGTTTAAAGGTTATTATTGATGATGTATGTAATGCGATCTACTATGTGAATGTAAATTGTACGAATGATTAAATCTTATTGATGATGATGTATATGATGCAACATATCGTGAGAATGTGAATTTTATGAATGTTAAATGCTATTAGAATGATGTTGGATATGATGCAATCTATTTTGGTAAATGATAATCTTATGAATGGATGTCGAAATTGAATAATGGAATATTATGAGATCTATTTCTAACTTGAAAACTTTGATGTTAAGTTGTTGGTACAGGGATACAAAATTGAAATGATGATACTATGCAATTACATGATGATAATGCATAGAAATGTATGAGTTTGTGTTACAGACTAATCTACAGGTTATGGGCTATGAAATAGACAAGGGATAATTATGATGAAAGTGGATGTCATGACCACTAGCCAAGAAACATTATTCTATGAATATTGTATGTGAAATTATATTGGTTTGGATGCATTGCTATGATATGTGGACAAGTGTAGGATTTCAGTTGAAGAGACTACTCAAAACCGAATAAACGATGACAAAACCCCCAACAACACGGTGCCACTGTATATTCCATTGTAGGGTGTGGACCCTAGTTATGATTAGGAGGGGTGGAGGCATTTCCCACTGTGTATCCTCCAAAACCTGAAGTCATGGGAGGACAGTGTTATCTCACGCTCCCTAAGATGTGTGATGATGATTGTCAGATGCCTGCTAGGGAAGCTTGGTCAAGATAGCGACACTTTAGCTTATGGGTTCTATTTGGAGTTAGGTAAATATAGTTGACACTCCAAGATAGTCCAGTAGAGGAAGGATAGGAATGGAGATGGAAGTAGGTTAGGGAGGAAGGATGAGTAGAAATAGTTGAGAGAGTATGGAGATTTGTCTGATGGTAGAATTTAATGTTTTTGCTTCTAAAAAGAAAATGTGTATATATGAATATTTATAATTTCGTAACTAAACCATAGTTTTCTAAATAAAATTGTTGAACCAGATAATTGTAATTAAAGGATTTTTTCAAACATTTGATTGGTTTATTTTTTATTATAAAAGACTAGTCTTGTTGATTGGATTGGATGCATACAGAAATTACTAAGGGGTGATAGTTATTGATTATTAGTGCATGCACAAGACTTGTACGTACTAGATACAGATGCATTTCTTGTACATATACACTAGTATGTATGAGTTTTCTTGACTTACTTACTGATAGTGTCGGTTAATTGTTATGAATGTGTGAACCATGTTTCTTTTCCTTTGTACCATAAGATACCTTAACTTTGGGACAAATTTTCCTGAAGGGTGGGTGTATGTAACGACCCTGCTTAAATAGATGTATAGGATTATTAATTATAATTAATTTAATAATCTAATTTTCCTAAAAAGTTAGCTAAACAATAATTATTTCTTAAATAATATTAACTATTTAATTATTATTAATTTCTTGTTCATGTCTGTTAAGGATTAATTAATTATTAATTGACTCATTAATTAATTGAGTAAAGAATTAAAGGGGTTAATAAGCTTAATTTGATAAAGACTTACGTATACGGGAGGGGATAGGACATTAAACATAAGGATAAGATATTAATAAGGGGATAAGATAAGATAATAAATAAATGGATAAGGAAATTAATGAAAGGGAGAGTTGGTGAAGGGGGAATAGGATGGGGAGAGTCTTACGGTGAAAGGCATTCATTTTGGGGGAGGAAGCATTTTGGAGGGGGACGAGAGTACCGATTTCTGGGCTTGGCTTTTTTAGTTCTGTGGTAGAGTTCTGTAGTCTCTGAGTATCATTGCGGGGGGCACTAGGTTGTTAGGGGTTTTGGGCATGGGGGCCAGGATTCCTTTCAGTTTCTTAGAGCTAGGGAACTGGACAGGCTACTCCTAGCTAGCTGGGAGGATAGTCGGTTTGGGAAGAGTTTGTCAGCACATCAGGCATCAGCAAAGCAACAGGCTGGACAACTAGGTCAATGGAAAATAGGCTGGACAACCGGGTTAATGGAGAAATTAGCATCAGGAAGAGGTAAATTTGTATTATTCTGTTAAGTAATTCTTATTTTGTTATGAAATTTTTGTTCATTAATTAATTTAACATGTTTATATGTTGAATTAAAATAAATTACTGAGTTTTCTGCATAGAAGTAGAAGTTTATTGTTTCAATTTATGGATTTAATAGAATTTAGTTAATTTTGGTCTCTACATATTGTAAAAAAACATGATTATATTGTCAAAAGGTGGAATGAAAAAGTTAACTAGTAATGAAATAATGTTTTGTGTATTCTTTTTTTTTACAATGCATTTTAAATTAAACATCAATCTCTTAAACACTTTTCTGCTATGTATTAATTTAAATGTTTTATTTTATGTTCACTATGTACTATCAAAAAATGATTCTATTGTCAAAAAGTGGCAAAGTTAACTACTAATAAAATGTTCAAAATAATGTGACAAATTGGCAAAAGTGACAAAGTTAGCGATAAAATAAAAAGCTCTAAATGATGTGACAAAAAAATAAATCCTTAAAATGGAAGAGATGATCAACTCTTATTTAATTTTATAATGTAGTCATTAAAAAAATGTTAAAGCTATAAGAGATATTCACCTAAAGGTTAATATACCCTTGAACCTAATGCAATATTACTAAAATAAAATAGAAAAAAATACTATTGAAAAAAGTAAGGGTCAATTGAAATAGTGTTTAACAATTTTTCATTCTTTATATCATTATACCACTATCTTACTACTTCAAGTCAATATACTTGGAATATAATTCACCAAATAGTTTGAGTGTTATATTTCTCCAACATTAATAATTTGTTTTACTACATGACATTAAATTTGTGTATAAACTTTTATTTTACTCTACATGAAATTAAATTTCTGTATACATTAATATGGTAAATATAAAATTCATGTTTTTTTTAAAAGTAATATTGTAAATATAAAATTCGTGTTTTCACTTTGGAATTCATGGTGAAAACTAAAGAAGAAGGTTATATATCTCCATACACCTTAACAATCAAATGGTTAAGGGAGAATCTCTTCTCCTATAAACAACAAAATATCCTACACAAATATCATGACCTTAAAAATAAATTATTATGATATAAAATAATAACAATCAAATGGTTAAGGGAGAATATCTTATCCTATAAACAACAACATAATCTCCTACACAAATATCATGACCTTAGAAATAAATTGCTATCATACAAAATAATTGTGACACTTAAAATATTTATAAAGCATTACATCTATATTAAATTGTTTGTTAAATTAAATATAAATTAACATTGTGAATAATTAAATATATAACAATTGTGAAACATTAAATGTTTATATCAAAATACAATTCAATTAAAAAAAATACTTTAAAAATTATTATTATTTAATTAGATGTAGAGGTTAAATTTGATATTGAATCCTTCGTATATATTAGAAGAGGTTACATTAATGGTTCTATCAATGTAATTGGGTATCATAAAGATGTCATGTTAATGCACATACTTGAGAAAGGGTTAGTTACATTTAGAAGTTAGAAGTGGGTATCTTGGTGATCCATCACTAGAATTTTCTAGAATCTCGCAAATCCAACCATGCGTAAGATGTGAAGGAACTTCTCTTTAAATAAAGAGCTTCTAAATCAACCTTTTGAAATATATGGGAATGTGTTCAAAGAATCTAAAGCGAGTAAATCCCATCGACGGGGACAACTCCATAATACATATATGGGAATGAGTTCAAACATTCTAAAGAAAGTAAACCCCATTGAATGAACTTCATTAAAATATATTTTACTTGTCTTAACATCTGATCCATTTCGAATCACAAGATGGAATGAGAATTTGATATCATAAAGTTTCCCTAATACTATGCTTTCTTTAAAAAAGATTAGTCTCATCCAAATGTTAGAAGGGGGCATGCTTAGAAGGATATATGATGATGAGTCTATTAGTCGGATCAAGTAATTAAAGATGTCTCGTAAATATGCCTAGTAGTGAGCATGCCTAAGTTAGGATTAGTTTCATCCCTTGTGCCTAAGGATACCTCACTTCTTGACTTGAAAAAATAACTTGTATTATATAAAATGCATGTCCCTGAAAGATTAAGTTATCCTCTATCCTATATTAAAGTTAGGGTGCACCCCAAGCGATTCTTGGTTCTTTAACTCTTATACAAATTTAGGTTATAACATACTTGGGCATAAATTTCCAAGTGATTCCCTCATTCATCTCCTAATTAGAGTGGAATTCCACAAGAACATACTTTTGGGTATTAATGGGGGTGTAATAATTTGTAAGTACTTCTCTTACTCTTATTCAAATAGGGTGCACCATAAGTGGTTCCCTTGTTATGATATTAATTCTTTCTTAAATCCCAAGAACATAATTTTAGCACTAACTAAGATGCAAATTCATTAAGTTGTTGTCTCACTCCTATATATGTAAATTAAGGTGTGCCCCAAGCATGTCTTTTGCTTCTATACTAATTAGGGTGAAATTCCCCAATGACATACTTTTGGGTATCGATAGGGGTATAAGTTACCAAATGGTTCTTTCACTTCCATACAAATTAGTAGTTCTCTAAATCCTATACTAATTAGGTTGTAAGTATTAAACATATACTTTTAAGTACTAATTGGGGTGCAGTTCCTAAGCAAGCTTTTTATACATAGTATTATAAATATCATAATTGAAAATATGTTTGAAGATAGTCAAAACAAGTTATCAAAATCTCGAATGTACTTTCAATGAAAAATTTAAAATTTTGGAATGTACACATGTGCCAAGTTTGTTTAAAAACAACGTAATGGTATTCCATATTCAATTATTCGTTCATGATTGACTTTGGACATTTTCCATTTTCTAACATTTTTTTTATTGAACTTATATTAACTTTATGCGCGTTGCACATACCAAATGACTATATTGACATCTCATGACATCTGACTGGTAGTCGTGAAAGTTAACATGAGTATCGGTTTGATGGGTTTCTTGAAAAAAATATCCTTTTAATACAATGTATCGTCTTATATATATAAAACCGTTATCATCAAAATCTTCTAATAGCCTCATCTTTTGTTTCATGCATTGCATCAAATAATATTTCACGTTTTCAGTGTTGTCTACAGGTGCAACAATGGAAAAAACATCTCCTGCAAATAATTGGATATATTGGACAACAAATAATTCATGTTAGATTATCACACAAGTATGTATCTACAAGTTATTTGAAAAAAATTAAACATAAAAATTTTACCTTCTCTAACAAGATCAGAAACTCTATGGCCATCAACTAAAACTATAGTTTCATTTGATTCCATCTCCTCTGAGCTTGCAAGTGGCATTTTCCCTTTTACATTAAGTTCAATATGTCTCCAAGATTTAACATATCTTGCATTTTCATTCTCACAAATATCTATGGATTTTGTGTCCTCTATGCAAACTGAACAAAAACAAGAGTCATTTCGTCTATCAAATGCAAACCCATTTTGAAAACATTTTTTTTAACTAGATTTATTTTTCTTGTCCCAGGTATTGTACTATCGTCATATGGGATTGATCTATTTACATATTCGATTCCAACATATCAAAAAAACCTGCACAAGACAAGAACTTGTTAACTTGAAATCTATCAAGAAAATGATTGAAGATTGAATATAAATTTGAATATGTTCAAATTTATATATCTTGTGCACATACTTGTAACATTTGTACATAGACACACCTATGCACATCCCTTGATGAATTATATTCATGGCTTAGCGCCATGTTTCACCATTCAACAACTTGTTTAGTGGATTTAAATCGATCTCCATGAGGGTTCAACTGGTACCTTCGAAGTACTCATTTTATACATGCCCCTCTACCTTCGTGCTCTCTTTTTCCATGACCAGTCTAAAAAAAATTCCAACAATGTGTAACGTTTAATTTTTTATGAAGATGACATAACCAATAGAATGATCGTGTAGATTTGAATTGACCTGCACACCCATTGTACCATATCATATGTCGATCAAATCTGATTTTGCATTCTTTCAATGAATCATAAGATTTATCAAAACAATGTTGTACATAATGTGTGTCATGTGCTCGATCATCACTTATATAAAAGTTATATTCTTTAATAACATGTCGATTGTCGTTGGTGCTTTCTATGTTTGGAAGACTCCGTTGAGCATGTCTATATAGAACATGGAAAAATACCATGACTTGATCAGAATGATAATATTCGTTATGTATTTCGTTTTGTGTAGCGAATGTGTAATTCTCTGCAAAATCAACTATAGATAAAATTGTCCCTGGTGGAAATGCTTCACAGGATTGTTTGAATTGTAGATCTTGCCATCAAGATCTATGTGAATGCTTGGTGTATTTATAGATTTCTTCCTCAAACTTCTTCAAAAACTGATATTATCTACCTTCAAATCAATCCTTTTGAAAATAACATTTGAAGAATGTGGAGCCCTGCTACTCATACATTCATATCTCTTCCAATTGACTCTTATATTAGAAAATGATCAATCATTCATATCAATATGATACTTTGAAGGAAACAAACTTAGATTTCCATAACGATCATATTTCTTTGTGCTCTTCTTTGAACTTATTAAACAACTCTATTTGTGTCATTGGCAATATATGTTTTGGATGTTCTTCATATTGATTTTGTGTTATTCTTTGTCACAACACATCCATTGTATGTGGTGAAACATGAGATTCTTCCAACTATTACCCATGATTTTGGTCAATCTTGATGGTGTATTGATGATGGTGTACTCAGGTTCCTCATAAGAACTTTCTCCTGAGAAAAGTGACATTCATCTCTTACCAGAAAACATACTTTTGAAGAGAGTTCCCAGGTTGTTCATATCCCAAGGTGCGAGAATGACACATTCTCCCAGGCTGCCTTCAACTAGAGTGCGAACTTCTCGCACTGTGCTACATAGCTAGGGTGTGAACTTGCTCTCAAGCTTGGAAAAAAATGAAGTCTCGATGGTTCTAGAAGGGAATCTTCTAGAATAATGGGTTGGCATTCGAATGGTTATCCTTTTACTGGTTTCCCTAATATTGTGGGATAATTCTTATCCAAGTAACCATCTCATCCTCTCTTATATATTGATGGAATTCTCATGGAAAAGGTTAAGAAAGATTCATTGGAGAATTGGTGAAAGAATTGTGTCAAGGACCTAGCTTGAACAAGATCTTGGAGACTCTAGCAAGTCTATCAAGAGGAATTGGATGTTATTCATACAAGGATAGAGCAAGTGTGTGTGATGGATCCAAGAGCCACCAAATGGAAGCTTGAAACATCAAGGCAATCAGGTTGTATCTTCTACTTTCTATTAATATGATACAGTGGAATGTCCTTTTCCCATAAAGTCATTCTCACTTTATTATGTAATTCCTTGATCATATACATAACTTGACAGTTGAATATATTTTGCTATCTTCACTTTGTTTGGTTTGTGTTGTCTTGGTCTTGACCTCACGAGAGCACCGGAGCGAAGCGGGAGCAACAGAGACCCTAAGAGGCAATACAAAGGTATGTTACTTGTTCCTCCCTACTAGCTAATTCAATGGTCATAACTTTGGGAAAGAGTCATGTCCTGTCCTTTTTTGTTCTAGATCTAGATGGATCTAGGCATATCTGTTAGTGTCTGCACCTACTAATTAGTCCGATAACAAAATTGGTGACTCCACTGGGGAGATATCCCATTTTCTTTGTGGTTTTTGGTGTTTTTCCTTGACCATTTTCTCTTGCCTTTCTTTTCTCCATTCATATCAATATCTGAGTCTTCAAGATACCCTGATAGACCCTCTAGGTCCAGAGGCCTCTTCAAATTTTGTGTCTTTTTCCAAAAAATTGTTTAGTTTCAGACATTCTCGCACTACACTCCACAGTGGCCTGCGAGAATATATTGAGTTCACACCCTGCTTTTAGGTCCATTGCAAGGTTCTCACACTCTGCTCAAAGCTGGCCTATGAGAATGACCCATTCTCACACTGTGTAATACTATTAGCTTGTGAACCCTCTTTTCAAAATTTTGGATTTGAGTTTTTTGCATTTTCAGCTGCCCAGATCAGTATAGGTGCCTAAAATGAGCTTCTTGGACCATTGGTTGATGTTTCCTTGTCTTCGTTTTTGTGCACAAACAGTATTAGGAAATCAAAGGCTCTTCCTGTCACTTTTTTCTTGACTTTCATTTCTTGACTTTTCTCTGCAAAGATATACTCTCTGATTTTGGAATCTGAGGGTGCTTGTTTAGTTAATAACCAGGGATCGGCTAAAAGTTGAGATTTTTTGACTTTATCATTTGCTCATTATTTGAAAGATCATTTTTCTCGTGCAATTGAAAAGACTGGTTTGGTCTGCTTGTTATTTTTGTTTCCATTGAAAGATTGGATTGGGTTTTTGTCAATTGCTTGTTCATTAGTTTTGGGTTTTCTTCACTCTCACCATCATGGTGTAGGTCCTTTTTGAAAAGTGAACAACGTTTTTCTTTCAAAATCATTTTCGTCTTCGAAAGTATTGAAAATCAATTGTTGAAATTATTGAAAAAGAAACAATAGAGAATTGTTATTTTTGCATGATTCGTTGCAATTGCATTTTAAAGGAAAGTGTGTATTGTAGTTCAAGGTTGATCCAAAAAACTTCTCTTTCCCTCCTATACATTATATTCATTGAACGAAAATTGATATATTTCATTCTTATCCATGCATTGTTGGGTCAGAGTCTCATACAACATCAGTTTCATCTCCACTTCCTTTGAGTAACAACAACTCTTAATAACATTGCGCAATCATAAAATTTAACTAGTAACTCTTTTATAGGGCTCTATTACACCAACATTTAGCTAGGCTAGCGCTTTGGAATAGGAAGAGAGATACACTCTCCAAAGCACAAAACACACAATAGAATCTTGTGTTAAGGAGTGTCAAATTCCATTTACAACATCTTATCCTGGGAAGCCCTTCTCACACAAGGGTCAAACATGAGGTCGCATTGATATTAACAGAGTTACTCACCCTGCTTTATTGATATCAGTGTAGAGATTGCATGTATTATGGGGATCACCTGGAGGTATACCCACAATGATGAGTGGAATCCTTTTGATTTGATTTTGATCTAGATACCCTGACCTTGCATGTGGATCGGACTGTCGACTGTCCCCCTAGGCTTTATTGTTGTCGGTAGTAACCTTAGTAGCATATCTTTCTAGGGTCTTACACAAGGTGACTGTGAAGGGGCAAGTCTTTATGATACCTAGAATTGACGTTGGCCAAACTCACTCGGGATCCTTGGAGGGTATAGCCACGACTATGTGTGGGAGCTTTCACCAGGGTGTAATTCCGTTAAGGAGTTTGTCAGCATAACTTTTCCACTCTAGCCCAACCCCTTCTCATCTCGTCGTTGAGACATTGGATTTCATCACCAACTAGTGACTTCGGAATTAGAAGGTCTTGTTTCCTTGGTGTTGCTTCCTAGATTTTGTTTACTAGCGTGTGTTGTTTGTTTACCAAAGTTGACCATATGTTATTTCTTCATAAGTTTGTCACTCATTTACAATAGCTACTCCAGGTCATTCACATAGAATGCAGGGTTTATCTCCAGAGCATCTGGAAGGTTCTCAACCCTTGCCTACAAGTTCACTTGAGGGCTCTCCTCGGGAGAGTGAATTCCAAGACGTTACCACGCCACAAGTGGAATGAACTGACTCTCTAGAACATTTCCGAATTACCAATACTCGAGAGGACTTTCGACTTCACCCTAATTCTGAGTGACAGTTTATGCGACTAAATTCTTCCAGAGACTTAGTTGTTGTGTCTTCTGGATCACCAGTTGGACCATTTCTAGGCATAGAAGGCCAAGATCCTTTTTGGTCTACCGGTATTTTTCGATGGGACCTTTTTGGTGCAGGCTCACTGGTGATTTCTGAAATCATCTCACCTGTGATTTTTGAAATCTCTAGCCTAGAGACAGTACCCTTTACTACCACCTATTACTTTCCTAGTATGGATGCCTCGCGATCTGACCACATCTTGACCATCCCTATCAAAATGGCCCATCACACAGATACTACGAGTGTTCACATCAGGATTACCGTAGTTATCCAAGCCCCCATCGGCACACTGCTCACGCCTGGTAACAACTCCACACTACCACTCGGATACCAAGCGTTGAATACTTCCATTTCAACTCTGTTAAGTACCTAAACCAGATCTACAAATATACTTCATAAATAACCAAGAATAAACCATAAACCATTCACCATAAAATTAACACAAGAAATAGAGAAA
>ML781302.1:739489-750933 GCA_009831015.1 Picea engelmannii
CTAGATACGTTACACCTTACATTAAATGACCTCCACTATTATCACTATGGTTCCTTTGCCACCCCACCCCCCCACTACCTCTCTAGATACCCTACATTCCATATCCTTTATGAAATCATTGTCCTCAATGCTTTATGTACAACCATATACCAGGGTCCCATGGATAATTCTGGACCATAATGTTGAAGAAGACTGGAGAACCAAGGTCCCATGTAGAAAGGAAAGCCACCATGCCGATGTAGTCCAACCACCATTGTAAGCCAAGGTCTGATGTCCAAGTGCTCATGTGAACTCCTCGTGGAATATTTTGGAACCCAATAACCAACTCAAAATGATGCTCCAAATACTGACACCTGTCCTGTGGATCCAAATAATAATATCCAACCACATAGTGGAAAAGGATCGTAGCAGAATTTGGAAGGAATAATACCATTGTAGAATATGCAGGATGGACACTGGCAATAATCATTGGCTCTCGATTTATCACATTGATGCTCTCTACAGAAGGTGGATTAGAGTCATCAAATAAAATATGAAAGTGGTTGTCATCCAAGAAATGACAACTATCCATATACCAATCATCACAATCGGTCTCAAAATCATACCAAGCATATATTTCTTGATTATATTCATTCCTGAGGCCCTCCATAAGAAATATCTCATCCATGTTATTCAATGAATCTTGAATACTATGAAAACTAACATTGAGGTCATGTGTGAGGATGTCTGTGAGGCCATGTGTGAGGCTGTCTGTGAGGCCATGTACAAATGCATCCAATCTGTCATCCAATGTGTAAAACAATTGGGATTTGAATGATTCAAGAATTTCTTTCAGGGTTTGAGAGGAAATAGCCATATAAACACCCTATGAACTCTTCGGTTCTACAGTCGTCATGAAAAATCCCCAAAAATAGACCTAATAAGTTTTAGCAGAAAATCACAGTTTTTTCTGGAAAAACCCTAAAAAATTGTTGAAGTTAAAATGCTCATAAATTAACTTCCCGGACTCCGTTTCGGCTGATTGTTTTTTTGAAATTGGGTGAAATTGTGAGAGGAACTTATATATGTAACTTTATTGGGAAAATTCAACCTTTGAATACTAACAAAAAAAAAAATCGCATCGTCGTCCGTCGAAAAAAACCCTGAAAATTTACAGATTTTAAAACTTCAATATCTTGACTCCCCGGACTCCGTTTCAGATGATTTGTTTTTTTAGATTGGGTGTTTTTGTGAGAGGAACTTAGATATATAACTCTTTTCTAAAAATTTTTCACAGAAATATACTGAAAACTTCGAGAATGTCGCGACCCTCTTTTTTCTTCTCCGAAAACAAATATGCAAAAATAAAAAATATTTTCCCACAATGTCTGCCCAAGGAAAGTGTTTTGATACCACTTATTAAGATCCGAATAACTGAATACAAAAGCACCACAACATATATACAAGAAAAATATGCAAAATTTCCTTTATTACTGTCAAACCCTTAGGGTAGGGCAACACCATACAATGGATCCTATTATGGAAGGGATCCTTTCCTGTTCACTTGCCTCTTCGAGGGGGCATCCTCCTATTGAGCTACTGCTCCAACTACAATATTTATCTTCATGTCTTATTGCATTGCTTGAACCTCTTTATATAGTGCTACCATCACCTAAGAACATTCTAGAGGAGGAATCTTCTAGAAGTAGAACCTTCTAAGAAGTCCTCTCACATTTATTATATCTAACTACCCATTTATTATATCTAACTACCATAGTGGGTCTTATTTAATAATATAGTGGAACTAGTCCACCTTACATTGAATGACCTCCACTATTATCACTATGGGCCCTCTGGCCCCCCCCACTACCTCTCTAGCTACCTTACAAACTCCTCCGCAAACTCCATCCGGCTCTCTTGGTGGTCCCTCTTCTTTTGGGCACTCTCTTCTTGAGTTTTTTTCCGACACTCCCTCAATTTCCTTTTGGAGGACCTTTCTCGTCCTGCATCAAAAGTCTTAATCCTAGTGGCACTATTCCGTCAGTCACACCAAATTACTAGATTCTTTTCAGTGGACAATTTCACTAAGGTGGTATGACTCAACCCCCTCTCAGTGGGCAAATCCCAATTGGAACACAACCCCTAATTGGAACGTTGCCCCGAATTGGAACACCACCTTCGATAGGAGGAATGACCCCACCTTATGGACAAAACATACCTCCATCCTTGGCCCAGTATTGGAATCATCTGATACAACATCCTCCTCAATCGACTGGGGGGCAACAATTTCTGACTACATCTGTGATACCCCCTAGTATAGGCCAACCATATCCAGATATGTCCAATCTTATTTGGGGTTCAAATGCTCAAACTCACATCCCTGTTCAAGGATACAATCCCATGAGCTACTATCCTCTCCAACCACCACCAAATCTGCCTGGGTCTTCACATTATATGCAGACTGCTTATGGTCCTACTGGTTTGTCGATGGGGCTTCCTCCCCAAAGCCACCAATACCCGCAGGTGAATAGACAGTTACCCTTCTTGGCCACTTTGGATCTTCCAGATTTGTCACAGATTTTAAATGATCCAATTCGTCACTCTCCCCAATGGCCTGCTATACCAACCAAGCTACCATCAGACATCCCTAAATTTAATGGCAAAGTAGGAGAGGACTCGAACAATCACGTCATGAAATTTCACCTCTGGTGTTCATCCAACTCGTTGATGGATGACTCTATTCATTTACGTCTTTTTCAATGAACCCTAATAGGTTCTATTGCGAAGTGGTATATAGTATTACCATGAGGTTTCTTCACTAACTTCAACACCCTAGCTATGGCTTTCTTCACTCACTACCAGTTACCGATTTTTTATGAAATGGGGACCGAGATTTTGAGTTCTTTCAAACAAAACAAAGCCACTCATATATCTGATCAAATTCATGAGTGGCGACGGAGATGATGTCTCATTAAACTTGAACTCCCTGATCAGTTGCTGGCAGAGTGGTTCACAAAATCATTTGTGAATGACATCGGTCATGACTTCACCATGGGTGGAGTAGTCACGGAAGAGAAGGCCATAATTTGTGCTCAATACCTTGACCTCGTTTACTCACAAATGGGTACCCTTTACAATTTACTACCTGACTTACCTCGTCCTTCCACTTCCACCACTTCAACTACTCCAGATGCTTCGTATGCAGACGACGGTGTGATTGGCACTTTCCAGGCCCAACCACATTCCTCCTCAAGCACCAACCCCAAACCTGCTTCTTCTAATGTTCAAAATGCTCTGTCTCCTGCCCCTCCCACTGGCAAGACTTTTGAGGTAAATGAATTTCAATCTACCCCAGCCGATAAAAACAAATCCAAAAAGAGAAGGGGTAATAATAAGGAGGACAAAAATACTTCTCAGGCAGAGTGAATGAAAACTACACCTATTGACAATTGGGATAAGAGCAAAACTCGATATCCTTGTCTTATATATGATGATGATCATTACAAGAAGGATTGTCCACAATGCGTCGAGGTCACTAAGTTCCTTCAAGGAGCTCCAAAACCACCTGCTCTGACCGTTTTGTCCCAACCCTTCCCGTCTCAACAACAGGCTCCGTTTCTCATTCATCACCAACCCTCATCTTCTACTACATCTTATGTATTGATGTGTACTGACGATTCAAAGCAAAAAGGCATTGCACTCACCACTAGAGCCAAAGATTATTCTCCCTCTAAAGAGAATGTTGATGACCTACCTCCTTCCTTGGTACAACCCTCTCCTACGACTCCACCTACCAACGGTCCTCTTCATCTCGAATGATTGAGACTCGACATAGTTCTCTGACCCCCCCCCAAAGGGCATTGTTTGGAAATCAACTTTCAATCCGCATGCTTGTGCTACCCAGAACTACAACATTGTTGAGGATCTGGCCCAAGTGGCTTCTGCGATGTTAGCCCTCGAAGTCCTTCAAAGTTGTCCCACACAATGGAAGGCACTGTTGAAATTTATCAGTGGAATCGATCCGACGGATATGAATTTAATAATTTTTGACTTGGAAGATCACATTCCAAGGTTACCCCCTCAACTCACTTTCCAGATCCAAGTGATTGTCTCTGACAAAAACATTTGTTGAACCGTTATCGACGAGGGTGCCTCGACGTGTGTTATGTCTCTTACTTGCTGGAAAGACATTGGCTCTCCCTCTTTGAATGAATCCCAGAACACTCTCAAAGCCTTCAATGGCTCTGTTTTTAAGCCCTACGGTGTCCTTCCTTTGTTGTCTATCATGCTAGAAGGAAAAATGGTCCAATTCGAAGTGGAAGTCTTTGACACTCCCCTTGATTACAATCTTCTGCTTGGCCACAGCTGGATCAATTCCATGCGCGTAGTTGCGTCGACCCTTTTTCATGTGGTATGTTTCCCACATCAAGAGAAGGTAGTCACCATCAACCAATTATCCTTCTTTAATTCCGACACTCGTACTGGCAACGTACCGTTCATTGCTAAAACCCCATCAGGTTATGAGAACATTAGTGTAGGCCTTCTAAAAGACTCTTCGTGAATGGGTAGATTCCCCATTCCACTGCTCGATGCTCCACGCTCGTCCATTGTTTCAATCAACATGATCTCCACCTCAATTCATGAAATTCCTGCATCTCACGACTGATGGATAGTACCTGACCCTGGAGATCATCTTCATTATGACAACAAAATGTCGTTAAGTCTGTTTGAATCTACCTATCAGGCTATTCAATTGGCAACCCCTTCTACCCCCTCTCTTGGTGAGTTATCTCCAGATCCTTTTCATGTCATTTTTCCCACAGACGAGATGATCATGTCTGTCATGGAGGACACCCCTTGGGACGATGGAAATCATCGTTCCATCCTCTTCCTGGAGAAACATACTCATGAGAACTACCAACGGATCTCGACCCCGTCAACTGTTTTTCGTCATCTCAACCGTTCTCGAATCCACACATGATGTGTTTTCTAAAGGGAACTTAAGTAATATCTCGCCCATTATTCCCCTCGACATATCTATCAAACCTGGGACTGTCGAAAATGTCCATATCGGAGCTTCGTGTTCTTCTTACAAAATTGTAACCTACACATCCCTTTTTAAAGAGTTTCGCGACATCTTCACCTGGATCTATGAAGAAATGTCGGGTATCGACCCTGACATTGTGATACATGAGATCAAGACATACCCCAATGCTAAACCCATCCGGCAAGGCCTTCGTCCCATTCACCCATGTAAAGCGACTGCTATCAAGCTCGAAGTCGAGAAACTTCTCAAAGCCTATTTTATTTACCCGATGGCTATCACTGACTGGGTTTCCAATCTTGTCCCAATAGATAAGAAATAAGGCACTATTTGTGTATGCATTGATTATAGGGATATCAAAAAAGTTTGTCCCAAAGAAAACTTTCCTACCCCCTTCGTCGATCAGATTATCGACGATTGTGCCAGAAGTGAAATCTTCTCTCTAATGGATGGTTTCTCCGGGTATAATCAAATCAACATTGTTCCTGAGGATCAACATAAGACTTCTTTTATTTGTCCTTGGGGCACTTTTGCCTATCGAAAACTCCCTTTCGGTCTCAAGAACGTTGGCCCAACTTTTCAATGCACTATGTCTTATGCTTTCCATGATTTGAAGAACATCGTTCAACCATATCTGGATGATTTACCCACTCACTCAATGCACCAAGTTGATCATCCAACCCACCTTCGAGCCATTTTCTTCTACTTTCGGTTCTACTGTATATGTTTGAATCCTCATAAGTGCATTTTATGTGTGGAATCCGACTGAATTCTAGGTTTCGTTGTTTCGCGTCAAGGGATCCAAGTGGATCCTTTAAAGGTTGAAGCGATCCTTAATATCCCTCTTCCTTCTACACTTCGCCAGTTACAAATCTTGCAGGGGAAAGAAAAATTTCTTCGTCATATTATTCCAAATTATGCCGAGATAACTCGTGTATTTACACGACTCCTAAAAAAGGGGTCTAAGTTCGTATGGGATACCATTGCCAACAATGATTTCGAAGCCTTGCAATTGTCCCTAACACATGCTCCACTTGTCTTTCCCCCTGATTACAATAGCGATTATTTCCTCTTCCTTACTGCCTCGGATTACACCATTGGTATGGTTCTCATCCAAGAGGATGATGCTAATGACGAACATGTTATATACTACTTGAGTCGAAGTCTAACGCCTACCGAAATCAAGTATTTACATGTTGAAAAATTGGCCTTGGCTATCGTCCAAGCCGTCCAACACTTTCGGCACTATATCCTCTCTCGCAAGACTAAAGTGATTTCTAACTACAACCCTATGCAACACATTCTCACACATCAATTGCTAGGGGGAAAATACTCCAAATGGATCATGATACTCCAATATTTTGACTTGGAATTCGAACGTACCAAGTCCAGGAAGTCCTTAGTGTTTGCTGAGTTGATATGCGACTTTCCCTATTCTGAAATGGAAAATGTAGCAGCTAATTCATTACCTAATGAATCCCTTTTCCTCATCAGCTCTGATGATCTTTGGTATGGGGATATCATCATATATCTCCAAATCCATAATTTCTGGCCAACTTTGTCTAGTATTGATTGACGTCGAATATGCTACCAAGCCCATCAACATATTATACTTGGGGATACCCTTTATCGTCGAGGGACTGACTCTATTTTTTGTCGCTGCCTAATATTCGACGAAGCCGAGAAAGCTCTGAATGACTACCATTCTGGAGCCTGTGGTGGTCATATGTCTGGGTATTCTACTGCCCAGAAGATCTTATGTGTAGGGTATTTTTGGCCTTCTTTATTTAATGAATGTATAATCGTCGTTCAAAAATGCCATGCTTGCCAGAACTATAATCAAAAGATACCGTCGTATCCCGTTCCTCTTCACCCTACGGTCTCCATTGGTCCCTTTGAGAAATGGGGCATTGATTTCATGACATGTCACCCCCACTCGACCGAGGGGCATGGATACATTATTGTATCCATAGATTACTTTACGAAATGGGATAAGGCGATGGTGACATCGCACAACACTGGAAAGACTACAACCTTATTCATTTTTAATCACATCATAGCTCGTTTTGGTGTTCCCTAGGCTATTGTCACTAATCATGGTAGCCAGTTTAGAAACTTCATGATGTCTGAACTTACTGAAAAGTTGGGTCTTCACCATGAAAACTCAAATCCCTATTACCCACAAGCCAACAACCAGGTCGAAGAAATTAACAAAGTTCTCATAACTATGCTTTGACGAATGATAGGGATTCACAAAACAAGTTGGCACACAATGTTATTTTCAGCAATGTGGGCTTACCAGACATCCGTCAAGTCTGCTACTGGGTTTACACCTTTCTGGTTAGTCTATGGTTTGGAAGCCATTCTCCTGATCGAATGCATGATACCCTCTTTAAAACTAGCTCTTGAATTCCTACCAAACACTTCTGTTGAGGAAGAATGTCTATTGTATCTTATGCGATTAGAAGAAACTCGACGTGATGCTACCCTAGTCATAGAAGATCAGAAAAAACGTGTCAAGGCCCAATACAACAAACATGTCAAGCCTCGCGTTTTATTCGAAGGAGATCTCGTTCTCCTCAATGAACAAGATCGAGATATGATAGGAGTTGGAAAATTCGAAGTCATGTGGCGAGGTCCTTATATCATTAGACGAGTATTGGAAAAAGAGGCTTATGAGTTAGTAGATTATGATGGTATCCCTTTGAGTGAACCCAGGAATGGGTTGTACTTGAAGAATTACTATGCATAAAATCACTTGTGCATGAGTACTTGTATTTTTATTGTATCATACTTCTTGTGTGTTACTGTAGCTTGTTTTTGTTATTATCTGGTCTCTGCCCTTATGTGACATTATGTTTGATTTCCAGATGTCGAAGTCTTCGCTACCCTACATTGGCTTCATTGATGGTGCTAGACGTAGTACTCAAAACCTTGTTTCCATTGCATGGGCAATTTACGCCCCTACAAACGAACTTATCTCCTTAGGAGGTGTGTGACTCGGTCGTGGAACCAACAATATTGCAGAGTATACCGTCATTATCGAATTATTGATTGATGCTATCTCACTCGGAATCCATCATTTGGTTGTGCGATTTGATTCACAACTTGCAGTACTACAATTAAGTAATGTCTATACTATTCGAAGTCCTACTTTGTTACAGGTGTATTTGCGAATTCACCTCTTGGAACATTATTTTTGATTATATTGAATATCAACATATTCCTAGATGTCTAATACATTAACTGATGCATTGGCTAGCTGTGTATTAGATAGACATTTGGATCATTTATAAATCAATCACATCAATTTTCACACAACACAAGATAAAATGGTAGAAGTCGTATGTATATATAACGATCAAAAAAGTATTTACAAAAACAATTCTGTCTGAAGACCAAAATGTCAAAATCTGAAGCTCATGGCTTCTACAAAGTGATTTCATGGATGACGTTCATGGTAACACATGACTGCCCGGGAAACCCTACGAAGCAACCAACCAATGGACTCTGACACTCCTACTGTATGATGTTGATAACATCATGGAACCTCTCCAAGAGGCATGTCTGGAATATCTGTTGTCAAGCCCTCTAGGTTTTGTTCCACCACTTCATAATCCTCGGCATCCCATCATGGCATTGGTGCCACCTCTCCTCGCTGCTAAATAGGAGAAGTACCAGGAGTTCGGTAAGGTCCCACATATGTGTCATCAAAAATGAATTTTGTATTTAGTCTTTGGATGAACATATAAAAAACATTTGGATATGCTAAGATTCACAAAAACATTTAAAAAGAAAAAAAAGTGTGTACTTCTTACCACGTTCCCCCCACTAAGAAACCTCGGGTAGGACCAAGTCCGGATCTCCTCGGAAATCCAACCCGACATAAGCATAATCGTCAACCATCAACATCTGTGGTTGCAACTAGTCAAAGAAGGTATCATCATATTTGATAAATGGTCTCGCTACATGTCGAGCCATGAGCTGATACCATATTAGCATTCTTGGATCTATTGGGGTCGGTAAATCCCACTCAACCTACAACCTCAGTAATGGAAACCTCTCGAGAAAGAAGGACAACAACAAAGAATCGTACCTGAATTGCTTCAGGTTACCTCGCCTACATTTGGTCAACTGCCTCTTCATGCTATGAAGCATTGCATCTACCTAGTTAAAAACCCGAGGCTCAGTACACTCTATGGCATACTGAAAGTAGTTCTGAAGAGCCATATGAGGAGAAAAGCTCCTAGACATATGAGAAATGGTAAAAAAAATAGTGCGAAGGGTCAAATCCCACACTCCCTAAATAGTTACTTTCCCTTTTCTCCTCTCTACCTCTGGAACACAGTGTAAGTGGCAGTACTCACTCATAGTCAGCCCACCACCTCTGCTACCAGTCAGGTTCATGTGGTACCCACGCCATGATAGTCCTGTCAAGAAGTAAATGTCATCGATATCCAAGGACAATGTGCGGACCCCTTCATGGAATACTTGTTGATCAGGATCCTACATATGCACAAGGTACTCCAATAACCTGACTTGGGCCCTCATGCTCGGTATACAAAAGTACTTCAGAAGACCACAGTTTCGCAAAGAGGAAATGGTGGTCGGATGATTTCCAGAAATGAAATTATCTTCTTCGTGCTCACTGTTATAACCCTATAATTCATAGAATCATATGTTGACTGGAAAATTTTCACTCTGGGTGTATAGGTTTGCAAATAATATTTCATCTCTGCAAATTATTTTCAAGGGAAGCAGTGCAAAAAATCCACATAATGCACTTATACTAAGTTTTGGAGAAAATATGACTTCGCGCTCACAAAGTAAAGACAACACATAAATGAACGGTGGAGAGGATGGCGCATAGATCTACAATTGAGATTGAATTCCGGACCCCCCCCGACCATTCTTCCTTTAACGGTGGGGGGGCTCCGAAATGGTGATTAAAAGGTGTGTACAAATCTACGGTCGTCATGGCAGCATGCAGATGGACGGTCTACAGGCGATTCCGAACCCCCTCGACTTTTCTGTTTTTAACAGTGGGGGGGGGGGGTCCGGAATGAGGCGGTTTTTTCGGTGGGCCCTGTCCATGTGTCATCCATCCATTGCATCAGACCTTCTCCACTCCAAACCACTTACTGCTTACCACCCTCCAACTTACTACCATACCGCTCCTACCTCATGACGTCATCCTCCATTTTCTCGCCACCCATCCATGAATAAACAAGACATAGGATAAAAAAACATTAGGTTAATAATCATGATTAAACCTGTTAATAATAAATTAACTATTAATTAATTAATAATTGAGTTAACATGTTAGTGATTGATCAATTGTTAATTAATTAAGTTAGTAATTAGGTTRGMAATTAATTAATTAATAATTARTCAGTTTAATMAGTAGGTTAGTTTTGGATTAAATAAAATAATATTAAATAAAAACATTTAAACAAATTAAAATTTAATACATAAAAAATAAAATACAAAAAACATAAACAAAAACATAAAATATTTAAAAAACAAAACATATTCTTTTAAGTTTGTTTTTTGTTTGTTTTAAATTTGTTTTATTTTGTTTATTTTTATTATATGTTTTGTATATTATGTTTTATATTTTTTGTTTTTTAATTTTGTTTTATTATATGTGTTTATTTTATATGTTTTGTTTTTTTAAATATTTTATGTTTTATGTATTAAATTTTAATTTATTTAAATGTTTTTATTTAATATTATTTTATTTAATCCAAAACTAACCTATTTATTAAACTGACTAATTATTAATTAATTAATAATTGAGTTAACACGTTAGTGATTGATCAATTGTTAATTAATTAAGTTAGTAATTAGGTTAGAAATTAATTAATTAATAATTAGTCAGTTTAATAAGTAGGTTAGTTTTGGATTAAATAAAATAATATTAAATAAAAACATTTAAACAATATAAAATTTAATACATAAAAAATAAAATACAAAAAACATAAACAAAAACATAAAATAATTAAAACAAAAAACATATAAAATAAACAAAATAAAACAAGTTTAAAACAAACAAAGAACAAATATAAAAAACATAACGTAAGCATATAACAATAAACACATAATAAAAACTATTAAAAAACAAATAAAAACCAAAACTAAAAATGAGCTACCCTAAGTCTACCCCACCCCCTGCTCACGTGACACTCCACTCAACCCTTCACACATCCCGCCCCCATACAAACTCACATCATATCCACTTTAAATAAAATCAACGAACGACAAAAATTCCAGACCCCCCCTCACCATCTGGACTTTAACGAGAGGGGGGGGTCCGGAATAATGGTTTCGCAAAACCACCCCCCCTCCATGTGGAGGATTATTATTCCTGCGGACGCCCCCAAAAAAAAAAACCGCTTACCACCTGGGGGGGGGGGGGGGG
>ML781302.1:755718-781390 GCA_009831015.1 Picea engelmannii
TACCACCTCAGGGGGGGTCCGGAATACCGCTTTTCATGAAAAAAACCGCTTTTTTAATATTTTTGCCATTTTTGCCTATTTCAGCATGTGTTCGTCTGAGGCCGTTTCTGGGAAAAATAAGACGGATTTTAAAAATATGAGAGAGGTTTTTGATTAGAACGAGCTGAAGAACAAAAAACTCTCTCAGTTTTTTCAACGGAGCTACGAGAAGAGAGAATCAAAGCTGTCTTTCAGCCTCTTTTTTCGCATTTTTGGTTTATCTGTTACAGTCCCAATCTTGCAGGAGTTGTTACGGGCAGCTGGGGACGAATTTGGAGAAACCGAAGGAGGTTTTTGTCCATAACATGACCATATACAATAAAATCCTTCTTTTTTCTCCCAGGTGTCATCGTTTCAGAGAAAAACATGTCTGTTTGGACCCCTTTTTTCGTAGAAAGTCGGTCCGTCTTTCATGGCAGACAGCTCCAAATTTTGTGGGAGTGGTGGCTATTTTTGGCCGAGGTGGTTAAACCAAATTTCGAAACTTATTGGGATGGTCTATCCTATTTATTCAGAGGGTTTTAATGTAAAATGGTTCGACCTGTGAGGTTCCTTGCTGGACTGTGGGCTGTGTTTGGCCAGAGAACTCTTTCTGTACTCTTTAAATGAATGATCAGTAATAGGACATGCTTTTTACAGGATTCCTATGCAGAGGTGTTGGTGGCGTTTCCCTTCTCTGTTGAGTGTTTTCCTGTTATCATTTTGTTTGTTTTCAATTTCTCATTATCATAAGAAGAGTAATAGAGCAGAATTTATTATGAAATACTCTGGATCTGATCTTGTGATAATATTTATGTTTCTCCTCTAAAAAGCTTAGTTTATGAATTCTTCATTGCTCATTTTCTCTCTTTTTCCTCCCCTATTTCTTCCTAAAATCGACACCATCAAAACTTAATTTGATACAGCATGTCCACTACCTTTCCCTATTTAAGAGTTATGTCTAAGATCTGGGAGTGAATCACATTTTTAAGCGTAGATCCCATTTTCCCAATGGCTCTCCTTGCTATTCCAAAACAACCATTTAAAAATCCCAACCCCACACTTGCATAACTAGCCTAATACCTATTAAAAAAAGCTATATTAGACAGAGAGATCCCTCTCTAAGTCTTGGAGGGATAGATCCAAGACTCGAAGTGGTTTTGATGTTGCCTCTGTGACTGCCTTACATCCTCGGGCAAATTACAGAGTGCTAAGACTCCCTTTCATGCCATTCCAGAACCATTGTGATGGCCAAATACCTGCATAAAAAACACAAGAAGAAGATTAATAACTCTATTCACAATTTGGTATCTTTTCATTGAGAAATTTTTTAAAAAACTTTTACACTTTTGGGTTCTTGCAGGTGCCCTTTAGGCACAGTGCGAGGTTATTGCAAGTGCCTTTGGGATCACTTGTGAGAATGACCCATTCTCGCAGGTCCCGTGTAGCTCACCTGCGAGAATGGCTTAGCTCCATAATAACCCCCAAAACAAACTCAAATGGTGGTTTTTGCCAATGAAAATGTAAAATTAAACAATGAAAAAATAGAGGACAAGCATCCTACCTCACTGCCATTGACGGTTCATCGAATGGATGTTCATAACTCCCGCAATCTGACGCCGAATTTCAAGGGTAAAAGAGGGGTTTTKGGGCTCAAATAGTGGTAAAGTTAAAATGATATGGTAAAAAGAGTTTTTACTTCTTTATATTTACTTTTACCATGTTATTGAATTTTTATAATTATTTATTTATTAAAAACTAATCCCTAATGCCCTTTTGAGTGCAACTTTTGCAAGAATAATGACTTCGATGTTCACATACAGGGATGCAAACATATTTTTTCTTCTTCATCACATGTTTCGATTTTTTTTTATGGTTTTCGTATAAAACCTCGAGCTTGGTATTTTTCCGTTCTCGTGCTCGAAAATACATGAGAATGCAATCGAGCGCACTTTTATCACTTTTTTGGGCTCAACAAGGTTATACGAAAAATGAACCCCCCTAGAGTCCTCTTTAAGCTCTTTTCAGACTCTCTAAACATGAAAATATAGCCAAGCAACCTTACTATTTTCACGCTCTATAAAGTATTTGAAGAAAGCATCTGGTGGATGATAATTTATCTCTTTTTCGGTCTCATTAGACTATTTTACAAAAATGAACTGAGAGAGTTCTCTTTTAAGTGTTTTTCGAGACTCTATAATCATGAAAAACCTTCAAGTTTTCTATCTTTGGACTCGTTAAACAAACATCAACAGACACATAATGGGATTGAAACACTCCTTCCTAGGGTTCATTAAACATACTCCGAAGGATTTATCCGAAGGATAGGATTATATCAACAAGCATATGTTATCCTCCTCAAGCTTGTGTAAAAATAAAGAGGTAATCGCTAGAAATGGTGGGGGAAAATTTGGGAAAGGGATATGTTCTCATCTGCATATTGATTGGCAGTAAATGTCGCTCTTGAACATGACACCCCCTATTCATTATATTTGAAGCTGGTTTGGGAAATCCATTTATCTCTCATTCGATTTGCTACAAGGTCATGCCCTGTGTCGTCTCTGAGTCAATGCTTTCAAATCATTGGTCGTGTCATTCATATGTTCCAGAGAAGTTCATTTAAAACCTCTATTGAGTCGACCATCTACAGTTGTCCATTCTCTTCATGCCAGCCTTCCCTGTGTCTAGTCCAACTTATATCATACTCTGTTTCACCTTCAAAATCTGTTTCTCATTTCGTGTCATTGATGGAACTCTATTTGTGTCATTGGAAATATATGTTTTGGATGCTCTTCATATTGATTTCATGTTATTCTTTGTCGCAACACATCCCTTGTATGTGGTGAAACATGATATTCTTCCAACCAACAATTACGAGCCAATTCTTTAACATTTTCTGCAAGTCTATCTTTGTAGGGTTGTTTAGAAATCATTGTCCAACAAGCCAATTCATCATTTACATCTATTTGGAAATGAAATTTTCTATGTTGGTGCAATGATTTTCTTGATGTTCCCATTGTTTTTTCCATGTGTCATGTCAAATGATCTTTTATATTGCTAAATGAAACGACTGTTGTTTGTATCACTCTACATGCAACACGAACATATTCTTTTGGATATTTTCCAAAAGATTTTAATACAGTAGTTATATTGTTAAAGACATTCTGTGTCACATTTTCATCCTTTGTCGACTTTTGAATACCCAATAATGATGTAGCTTATTTTAACTTTCTTGACTTCATTGGACAATGTAAAAGTTGAGCTTGTATTGTTACTGATTCATCTTTGAAAAAAGTATTATACATATTCTTAGTTCGATATCTTATATAATTCTTAGATTTTTTCTTCCCAAATTTGTCAGTATCAACATTTCCTAATATTTCATCATCAATGTTGATAGATTCTCCTGCATATTTCAATTTAAATTTTATATTAAAAAACATAACACGAACATAAATTCACTAAATTATATATATTTGAGTGTTCATCTTGTATTATCTAAATTTATGTACATACCTATAGGTGATTCATCTTCTTCTTCAATTTCAGTTTCAACGTCTTCTACTTCAATTTTTGTTTCAACGTCTTCTTCGACAGTATGAGACAAATCTATTTATGTAAATTTTGAAAAAAATCAATTTGTAATTATAATCAATTATATTAAATTTACAATATTTTAAATTTGAATTCTATACTTTGAATTTTGTACTTTCTGAATATAGTCCCATTGTGTGTCGTGTGCTCAATCATCATATGTGCTTGCATACCTGGTTGAACTTCTTCTTGTCGAAAATCTCTATTGACATTATCATCGTTTGTTTCTTGAATATTTTCATGTTCTTGTTTCTTTCTCTGATAAAGATCTTTCCTTTGTTCGATTTGGCAAGTATAATCTCGAGTGCGATAATATTTTCTCTTGCACAAAATTTTGTTTCCCATGCCTTTTATAGTTATCTGTAAAATATATGTTCAACAATGGATTCACCTTGAAAAAATGCTCAACATTTATCTTTCAACATATAAATTGTTATTCCAATAAACACTTGAACAAACATCAATTACCTTATTCAACAAAAACCAAAAATATGTTTCGAAACTTTGTTTAAGTGTTCTAGAAAACCACCATGTATCGATATTGATCCTTCGATTAAGCATATGGAACAAAGGGAATAAATAAACAAAGAAAAGAATACAGTTGCAATCAGTAATAGAAATGCTTTGAAATCCCTATCCTGGAGCTTATATATGTCTGTCCATCCAATGAATTGTGTTAAATGTGTTTCGTCGAAAGCCTATTTATACAATTTGACGCGAAATGAAATGATATGACGTATCTTTTCATTTTTTCCAACTGACGAAATTCGCTCGATAGCCTTTCACCTGAAAGAATGGTTTTTCAGTCGAAAACCTTTGAAACCATTCAGTTTTGACTGTTTTAGTTAGATTTTAGTCTTTCAGCCGAAATATTAGTTTTTCGGTCGAAAGATTATTTCGACCGAAAAAAGGAAATTGGGACTGAAAACTAAAACCAGAGAATTTCCCCAAGATTAACTAAACTTTAGAGGTTGCAGACTCCTACAAATACTGAGAATTTAGATTCAAAAATGACACCAGCATTTCCAAAATTGAATCTACTTTCAATTCTTATAATTTGTTTTCATTTTCTTTATTTTTATCTTATTTTATTTAATTTAAAAACAAAAACACTATATAATATTTTCAACACAGATTATGATTCATTGAAATGAAATATCAGTGTCTGTAAAAATATAGAGTGAAAAATTTTGAAAAAAATATATTCATAATCCTTAAATTATTCTTTTCAAAAGGGTATATTTAAATTTTAGTTTTAAGTAAAACTTAAGATAGATACAAGGTGTAGAAAAACATGTGTTTAAAATCTACAACATTTTCATCTTGGTCAACTTCAAAAAATTCTAGACATTATAATATTCATCTGTTAGATTCAAAATTATAGTCATATTAAAATAGAGTCTCTGTATATTGTTGCAGTATATTTTGTTTCTTAAAAACATAAGTTTAAATAATATATACATTGTTGTAGAAAAAAGTAACTAATTATCATTCCTTTCATGTTTAAGGAACATACTGTTAAACAATTGTCAAAATGACATATCAAATCATGATAAAAAAAAATTGAAAAATAGTCATTGGAAAGCTAACACAATTCTTCACAAGCTTTTTTTTTTTTTAAGTAAAAAGGAGGATCCTGTTATATTGAAGTTGAAGGTTTACAAAGTCATTTGCAGAGCCAACTATCCCTCCTAAAAAGGAAACCGAGACAGCTGGCCGATCCATGCCACTTGTTTTCAAACAAAAATAACCAGGCTGCCATCTGCCCTGCCTGAAGGAAACCAGGACGCATGGCCGCCATTAGTTTAAGTTTGTTCCCTAATTTACTAATAGCAACATAACTATAGTCTAACTAAGCTAAATATTTGGTTTGAAACAAAAGAGAATTTCTAACTATGATCATTCAAAAATCCTTTTACCCGGTGTTCTCGTCATCTTTGCCATTCTTTCCCAGTTCGACTGGAATCACGTAGGCCTGTGAGCACGTAGGGCATTGTCGGATTGGATATGTGTTGGAGTAAGCAGCGTACATCATGTCAAGGCATTGACTAATTCATATGGCCCTATGGATTTGGTCTTCCACCATGCCGCTCATTTCAAAAATCAGTTTCCAATGCTCCAAGTGGAGGAGTGGAGGCCGGTCCTGGCTTTCTCCCTGAGGGGAGGAGAGGGGAATTGGCTCCTGTGAATCAATATCCTCCTTGTATTCATTTGCATTTCCACCTTTCTATCCTTGTATCTTGTCCTGTTGTGCCACTTCCTCTAGAATTTTTCCACTTGTTGAATTTGCCTTTTCTTCGGTGTTACCCGGTAATTCTTCCTCAGCATAACAAGTTGTGTATACCCCTGCTGGGTCATCTTCCTTGTGACTGTGTTTCATTCCTGGAATGAAACAGGTGTGGATGTCCCAATTATCCAGGACAATGAAGAGGATATGTTCTGGAGGAACCTGGATGGGTTTGTCTGGAACAATCTCCTCCACATACGCCATGGGATGTGTTTTGGTTCTCCCAGGCTTCCTGGTTCTCCGAGTGCATGCCAGAGCCAAATCTTTTTTGATCGTATTCTAATGCTTCCTTTAGAAGTCATATGCATACCACGTCATACCTTTGCGAGGCCATCCCCTTGCTCTGAACATGTGGAGAAGTATATCTATAACCAAAATGCTGACTGGATGAGTGTCCCTGTTCCAACACTTCGAAAGTTTAGCCTTCAACCTTTTAATTTCAAAATGCATCTCATATCCCTCAAGGTGACTTATAAGGATGAAGGTGACCATGAAAGCCTTGGACATTAAGGCTATGTTCTTAGTGCACCGATCTACCATCCTCTTCACTCGCATGAGAGGCTTCATCCACTGGTGTTGGTTGCTTGGGATCACTCTCATCTTAATGGTGAGGAGATGGGAGTCGGTGGCCATTAATTATGGCTCTACCCAGCTCGTTCCCACATGTCCTCTCTTCTTGACATGGCACCCCATCCGGGGGTTGGAGATCCTTTTTGGCCAAAGCATGACACTGATATGAGATGTCTGAGCTTCTAGAGATTTGTGCTTCCCAGTATATGTGCTATGTCTCCTTTGCTACCCCTTCATTTTCCAAACAGTCTTCTACCCTTTTTTATTCTCTTTTCACATAAGAGGGTATGATTTTGAGGATAGTTCTAAGGAGGCTTTTGAATTCCTCTAGCATCCCTGAGACTCCCCAGTTGGGTGATATTTTCAGTGGGTTTTCCCCATGGAGTATCTTCGTGATTAGCTGGATGACAATTTGTGAGTCCCTCTCCAAGATGGGCTTGTGATGATGTCTATCGATTGCTTCTTGGAGACCTTTCAAGAGGCCCATTAGCTTTGTTGCATTGTTTGTGGTTTCCCCCAATTAACCTACTACCAGACAGAGGATCTCCCTGTTCGAGTTTCTGAGTGTGGCTCCATATCCCACTGGTCCCGGGTTCCCTTTGGATGCCCCATTGAAGTTGATCTTTATGAAATCTATTGGATGAGGGGTCCATATGGTTGGGATGTTATGCTGACATTTAGGTGCCTTTATCGTCAATCGATTGGTTAGGTTAGGATGGCAGCTGTGGAGTATGGATTGCTCCTCCGGGTTGCAATTTAAGTCCTCTAGTTTCTAGGGTTTGCTTTTGATTGTTTCCTTGACCAGTGTGACATTTTTTCCCAAGTTAAGCCCAATGTGGAGGCTTTGGAGTGAAAGATTATTTTGTTTTGTTCTTTCCATATTTTCTAGAGAATGAATCCTGGGAGGAGTTGCCAAATGTATTCTAGCAAAGGATTGTTGTAGGTGATCGAGTCACAATTTTCAAGCGTATCGTTGATGTTGCTCCTATTTTGATTGGATCGGGGCATTATTTGAGCTCTTTGGTCCCAAATCCACTGACTGGAGGAAAATCTATTGAATAAATGTTCCTTGGTTTCCTCTTGTTGGTGGCATAAGATGCATATTGAGGATCCAATGTGTTGTTTTTCATATGATATGATATCAATATTCGATGTATTATTACAATGATGAGTGTTCCATTTATAGGGAACATAAGGTGACCATCCATGAAAGGATGCGTCCCTTGAATAATCAATAACTATTTATTATTATCATTTACTTATTATATATATTATATTTAATAATCAATAATAATTATATTATTAATTATTACCTTTAGAGAATGTCTTCCCGATGTTGTCCAAACATCAACACTCCCTCTCAACGAGGGAGACATTCTGCAACATGTCACTCTTGTCTTTGAAGTATACAAACTTCAACCTAGACTCATGACACTTGTCTGTCAGTCTTGGGAGACATCTCTCTCCCGCCTGAACCAAGGAGAAAATCCTTCTACAGCTCTCCCTCTGAGCCAATTAATTCAAGCTCACTCTAGGTCTACACATAATAACATATAACATCTTCAGTATTTATCATTCCTTGTCAAGTCATCATGACTAGGACAAAGACTATACTAAGATCTTTCACGATAGGCACACACCTATGAGGGAATGTCGTCTTGATGCTAACTGACACAAGGAAAGTGCTTCAAGCACCTCGAGTCCATATTATTTCTTGTCACGATCAAGGAAGGACTACGTCTGGGCCCATTTATCACAAGTGCACCTTTGTGATAAATGTATCCTATATCCCTTGGTCTGCAACCCAATGTAGGAGAAGTTATGCCCGATGCTGAAACATCAACACTCCCTCTTAGCTAGGGAGGTATCTTTCCATAGTAATACACAACTACTGTCCAGAGACACGCAGTCTCCACCAGTGGTACAAAACCACCATAGTAGTAAAATAATTGTCACACATGGCACTCCTAGGTGGACTTCTAGAGGCTACTCCCTCTAGGAACACTTAGGGTCAACTCCCCATAGTGTGAGACATCAAGGGTCAACTCCCTTGACATGTCCTCATGTTCTCTGAACATGGGACGATGAGCTATAATCCTAAATGTACTTATTCCTTCTTGAATAAGTGTTCCACTTATCCCTTCTCGGATAAGTGTCCTCACAGATCAACTCAATTCAGAGTACGATCTAGAGAAAGTTTATCACACATGGAACTCCATGTGAACTTCTAGAGGCTACACCCTTTAGAAACACTAGGGTCAACTCCCATAGTGTATGATATCAAGGTTCAACTCCCTTGACATGTCCTCATGTGCTCTCCACATGGGAGGTTGGATTATAATCCCAACTGCACTTATTCCTTCTCAAATAAGTGTTCCACTTATCCCTTCTTGGATAAGTGTCATCACAGATCAAGTCAACTCAATTCACAGAGGAGTACAATCTGGAGAAAGTTTGTCACACATGGAACTCCATGTGGACTTCTAGAGGCTACACCCTCTAGAAACACTAGGTTCAACTCCCATAGTGTATGATGCCAAGGGTCAACTCCCTTGACATGTCCTCATGTTCTCTCCACATGGGACGTTGGGTTATAAGCCCAACCACACTTATCCCTTCTCAGATAAATTCCCCACTTATCCCTTCCTGGATAAGTGTCATCACAAATCAAATCATCTCAGTCATAGAGGTGTACGATCTGGAGAATGTCTCAAGAAGTTGCAAACATCAAAACTCTCTCTTAGCGAGGGAGGCATTCTCTGCCATGCTAAGTCTGTCATGGAAGTACTTAAACTTCATCATGGTTTGGTAAGAACATCAAAAACCTGCTCATCTGTAGGAAGGTACTGCACCAATACTTGCTTCCTCTACACCATGTCTAAGATGAAATGGTACTTGATCTCAATGTGGTTCAATTTGTCATGAAATACTGGATTATCAGAGATCTTCACAGAACTTTGGTTACCATAATGAATAATGGTGGAATCCATCACATGTCTGGATAGATCTGGAAGGAGTTTTTGAAGCCACACTGCTTCATAGACTATCATACTTAATGCAATGTATTATGCTTCTATTGTGCTCAACACCACAAAAGTTCATTTCCTGCTACACCAGGAAACCATAAAAGATCCCAAAGTAAAGCAACACCTGAAGGTGCTCTTTCTGTCCATTGTGCTTGCTACCCAATCTGAGTCAATATATTCCCGCCATATCATATCAATATTGGAAGTATATCTCAAACCATGTCAAAATCTGCCTCACAAGTATCTCAACACATGTTTCACAATAATCTAGTGTGTCTATCTCAACTGACTTATAAACTGGCTAAGTGCACTCACTGCATAGAAAATATTTGGTCTGGTGTTAACTAGATACATCAGTTATCCAACCAACTATCTGTACAGAGTTAGATCAATTTCATCAAAAATTGGAAGAATACACACTTAGTTTCTTTAGATTCATCATCATTAGTATAGCCACGGGCTTGAAGTTCATTATCTCAAACGTCTTCAATATATCAACTATGTACTTCCCCTGACTTGGGAGGATTTCATCAGTTCTCTGCCACACCGCTAGTCCCAAGAAGTAGTGAATCATACCAAGTTCCTTCATATTGAACTCAGAGGCCAACATATACTTGCATTCAATAATAAATCTCTATGTACCTGTGAGGAATAAATCATCAACATAGAGGACCAAAATCAAGGTCTCACCATTAACAGTTTTGTAGTACAGGGTGGGATCAACAACACTTTTGCTGAAGCCCAAACTCATTAGGTGTTCATCAATCCTCACATACCTTGTTCGAGGTGCCTTCTTGAGTCCATATAGGGCCTTGTTCAACCTACACACATGAGACTCCTTCTCATGTATTACAAAACCATCTAGTTGCTCAATGTATACTTATTCCTCAATATCTCCATTGAGAAAAGTTGTCTTCAAATCCATCTAATGTAGTCTCCAACCCATGGATGTTGCAAGGTAAATAATCATCTAGATAGAAGTGTGTCGAGAAACAAGAGAAAATGTCTCCTCATAATATATTCCCTCCACATGAGAGAATCCTCTAGCAATGAATAATGTTTTGTGTTTTTCAATGCTCCATTCAGTTGTTTGTTTGATCTTATAGATCCATTTGGAAGTCACTACAGACTTCCTCTCATGTCTCAGAACAATATCCCACACATCATTCTTCATGATGGACTGATACTCCTCCATCGTGACATCTCTCCATACTAGATGACTAGTTGCCTCCTCATAACATGAAGACTCAAAATGAATGATGTGGCTCATAGCTGTGGCATAGCACAAATATCTTTGAGGTCTCTTGCTCACTGAAAAGGTACCACAAGGATTTGCATGTATTTTTTTCTCCTGCAGAGTCTGACGAGCCCATGCAGGTCTCTTCTGACCTATTGCAATATCTCTGGGAACATTAACTGGAGGTATAGGATCAATGGGATCAATAGGCTCAATTATCTCCCTCTGAACTGTTAGAGTGTGAGGGGGGAAAGGTACCATCTCTTCATGTATCTCATTTTCAATATCCATATGAGATCCTCTAGATCTCCTGAAGGATACCTCCTCTCAAGGGTAACATCACCTCAATCTATCTCTGACCAGGGATGTAGATTCGGTATGCATTCGAAGATTCATTGTACCCCACAAATGTACACTTTCTGCCTGAAGGGTCTAGCTTGGTCCTTTTTTCCTTGGGTACATGAATGTATATTGGACACCCAAATATCCTGAAGTGTCCAACTGAAGGCTTCACTCATGAACTGTGTCCATACTATACATCTCGTGGTTCCCTCATGGAACACATGTCTAAGACATATCGAGGCTCTCTCATGGAACTAATGTCTCAAAAGACATATCAAGGTTTCCTCATGAAACCAATGTCTTGGCTCCTTCATTTAACCACCTAAGGCACATCAAGATGAAGTCTACATTCCCCCTTACTAGTCCACACAAGACCCTATGGGGAGAATGTCTCGTTATGCTACCTCAAACATCAACACTCCCTCTGGAGCTGGAGGTGACTCCTCTGTCTCTGTTCTCTCTAATACTTGAACGTAGCTCTTCCTCCTTCTCTGTAGGTAAATCAATATATGCTCCCTATTTTGAAGAGAACCCTCTTCACATGAACCTTGTGTTGTACTTCTTAATAAAGTCTCGTTCCTCAGCACGGCCAAGAAGGTCAACCATACATGCATAGTTCTTTGAATTTGGTGTAATGCCATAATTCTTAATCATGCAATCAAAGTATTGCCATCCCTTTTTCATAAGCCATGCATGGCATATCCATGTATTCCATATCCTACAATCATAGCACTCCATAAAACCACATCTCTTTGGGAGATTTTGTCAAACACAATGCGTGCAATTTTTATAATCCCACATTTTGCATACATGTCCACTAGTGCATTGCTCACAAATACATCGTACGCATATCCAATTTTGATGGTGTTTCCATGTATATTCATATCCTCTAATGATGGTTTTCCAGGAGACAACGTTCGGATCAACCATCTTCTCAAATATACTTGTATAGACAAATATCTTACAACGACACACATTGGTTGTAGGTTGATAAATTGTAATCTGCACCGACATGAGATACCCTGAATAACCATGCAATAGAAATTCCCATTACATCTTCCATGTATGAAATTGTAGTTGTATATGAATAACTCAGCGTTCATTTTCAGAAAGCCAAGATGAGCTAGGCAACCATGAAGGAGTCGTAACAGTGACCTTCTGTGTGGTAAATTGTGAAGCAAGAAATGCAGAGAGAAAGAATAGAATAGAAAATAGTATATTAGAATATTAGAATAAGATTACAATGAGAAGAGTTAATGAAGAAGATCATGAAGAACACAGTATGCAAAGGGAAATAGCTAAGCTAAATAGGCTCAAGGAAATCAATAATAGAAAGTACAACTGGCCAGGATAGCTGGCAATGTACAGTCAGACTGTTGAGGTTACATTATATTTAACACTCCCTCTTAAACTCAACAGTTACAAATATTAGCACTGATTATACCTAAGTGTTGTCTCTGAAAATCAAAAACCAATTTTCTTAGTGGCTTTGTAAAGATATCAACAAGTTGATCTTGAGAACCACAGAATTGTAGTACAATATCACCATTATTGACTAACTCGTGTATGAAATGAAAATGAGTGTCAATGTGTTTGATTTTCTTGTGAAACACATGATTTTTGGATAGAGCAATTGCTGAAGTATTATCATAGAATATAAGAGTTGGATCCTTTTCTGTATGTGACATATCTTTCAATATTCTTCTCAGCCACAACTTGACAGGAAGTTCAAGTAGCAACGACATACTCTGCCTCTATAGAAGATATTGAAACAATTGGTTGCTTCTTTGATGCCCATGAGATGAGGTTCGAGCCCAGGTGAAAAGCATGTCCAGATGTATTTTACCTGTCATCTAGGCTTCCAGCAAAATCATTGTCTGTGTAACCAGAAAGTTGATTACTATCAAATTTAGTGTACCATAAGCCAAAATTGAGAGTTCCTGCAACATATCTCAGAATTCATTTCACCATTTTCCAATGAGAATCTTTGGGGGATTCCATGAATCTGGAAACAAGGCTGGATGCATACATAATGTCACCCCTAGTTGCTATAAGATAGAACAAACTTCCTACTAGGATTTTGTACAGGGTAGAGTCCACTGTAAGACCTTCATCATTCTTGCTCAATTTTGTGCCTAGGGGTATAGGGGTTTCTCCTGGATTGCATCTTTCCATGCGAAATCTTTTGATGATGTATGTTGCATACTTTTGCTGACAGACAAAAATTCCTTTGGTTGATTGATTAACCTCAATCCCTAAAAAATATTTCATGATGCCAATATTTGTCATCTCAAACTCAAATTGCATGGCATGTTTAAAATTTGTTAACTCAAGATTTCCCATATAGATCATGTCATCAACATATAAACATACAATCAAAATTTTACCATGCTGATCTATTTTGGTGTAAAGAGTTGGCTCATTTTGGCTTCTGTTGAAACCAATTTTGATAAGATAAGTGTCAATTATGTTGTACCAAGCTCTTGGAGCTTACTTTAATCCATACAAGGCTTTCTTCAACTGAAACACTTTGGATGGGTGCTCTTGGACTTCAAATCTAGGTGGTTGATCGACATAAACTTCTTCTTCTAAAAGACCATTCAGGAATGATGACTTGACATCCATCTGGTATACATGCCATTTGTGTTGGGCTGCTATGGCCAATAGAGTCCTTACAGTGTCTAATCTTTCTATTGGAGCAAAAGTTTCACCATAATCAGTACCAGGTTGTTGTGAGAATCCTTTGGCAACAAGTCTTTCCTTGTGTTTTTTGATCTGCCCTTTTTCATTGAGTTTAGTTTTGTAAACCCACTTGACACCAATACTCTTCTTGTGACTTGGAAAATCAACAAGATCCCATGTCTTGTTCTTCTCAATGGAGTCAATTTCTTGGTTCATGGCTTGAACCCAATGTGGATCCTTAGCTGCTTCCTTAAAGGATGTAGGTTGACATGACATTAAAGAAAAAAGGTTGTGTTGTTCAAGGTCATCCAACTGCTGATGGATTTCTCTCAAACTTCAAGTTCTCTGATTTTTTGGTTCAGAGAATGATTCTCTACTGGAAGTTGAGTTATCCTGAGAATTTTTAGGTTGTCTTTGTACTTGCAATCTTGGAAGAATAGTTTGAGGTACTTACTGTCCTGAATTTTTTGCGTTTTCAGAACTTGGCAGTAATGAATTTTGACTGTCCATTTGCTGATTTTCTGAATCATTCCAGAATTGATTTTCCAGAAATCTTACATCTCTGCTAAGAATTAGTTTCTTGGTGATTGGATTGTAAATCCTGTAAGCTTTAGATGTTTCACTATATCCAGTGAAAATACATTTCTCACTTTTTTCATCCAATTTCTTCCTTAATTCGGAAGGTATGTGAGTGTATGCAATGCATCCAAATGTCCTTAGATGTGCAACATTTAGCTTTGTCCCACTCCATGCTTCTTGAGGGACTTTTAGCTTTAGTTTGGTGGTTGGAGATCTATTCAGGAGATAAACTGAGTATACTACTGCTTCAGCCCAAAAAGTATTTGACAAACTTTTCTCTTTAAGAAGTGTTCTTGCCATATTCATTATTGTCTGATTTTTCCTTTCAGCCACTCCATTTTGTTGTGGAGTATACCTGGTTGTTGTTTGCATGATAATGCCTTGTGATTTGCAGAAATTTGAAAATTATCTAGAGTTTCATTCTCCTCCTCCATCTGACCTGAGTGCTTTGATATATTTGCCACTCTATTTTTCATCTTCTGCCTTGAATTCTTTGAATTTTGCGAAAGTTTCAGACTTGTGTCTGAGAAAATAGATCCATATTTTTCTGCTGAAATCATCAATAAACGTTAGAAATTAAAAGTTACCACCTATTGACTCTGTTTGCATTGGTCCACATAGGTCAGTGTGAACAAGTTCAAGATGTTTTTTGGCCTGATTTGATAACTGTGGAAAACTAGTTCTTTTATGTTTTCCAAGTATGCAAGACTTACATGGGGGAATTTACTCTTTAAAGATAGGAAGACCTTTGACCATGGAGTTCTTCTGAAGAAAAATTAGACTCTTAAGTGGTAGATGTCCAAATATTGTATGCCAAACCATTGTTTCATTCAGGGTTGATGCACTTTGTGCATATGGTTGAATGAAATTTGCAGTTCTGAGGTTAAGGGGAAACATCCTATTCGAATTCATATGGATTTCAGAAATCAATTTTCTTCTTGGTTTTTTGTCATACATTTTGCAAGATGCTCCCTCAAAGAGTACCTTATAGTCATGTTCAATGAGTTTTCCTACACTTAACAAATTATGTTTCAAATATGGAACATGATAGACATTGTGTATGTCTTTCTTGACATTTTGTTTAGTAAGAGTGGGAACAATTCCTTTTCCTTGAACTTTGACTAAGTAATCATTTCCAAGTGTAATATCATATGAGATTGAAGAATCAATGCATGAAAGTAATTCTTTGTTACCTGTCATGTGATTGCTTCATCCACTGTCCAACAACCAGAGATCTTTAGGCTGTTGTTCATTTTTGTGACACAAAAGAAACATACCTCCTAATTTTTCTCCCATGTGATTTGACATGTGTGCTCTGCCCGAGAGTTGATCTGCTTGCTTCTTCCTGCATTCAAATTCATAGTGCCCATACGTTTTGCAGTAATAGCATTGTATGCTTGTTTTGTCATTTGATCTTCTCCCTTTGCCTCTTTGAGGCTGGAAATTATGATGTTGATTTTGTTGTTGATGTCTTTTACCTTGGAAATTTTGAGTCAGATATTGTTGTTTGTTACTTCCACTAGAGTGAGGGTTACTTTGATTTCTCCCTATTCCTTGGTGACCTATGCTTCTTCCTCTGCCTCTCCCTCTCCTGAAGAATAATTGAGTTTTGAAAGCATTAGAGATTGACTCATCTGTGAGATGCAGTCTGGTCTCATGTGTCACTAGAGAACCAATTAGTTCATCTGTTGAAAAACATGACAAATCCTTGGATTCAAGGATTGTTGTTACAACCATTTCAAATTTCTTTGGTAAACTTCTAAAGATTTTCTCAACAATGCGTTGATAAGTAATGGTTTCACCAATCAATATGATCTAGTTCACGATGCCCATGAATCTGGTCATGAACTGATCCACATTTTTAGACTCTGTCATCCTTAGAGTCTCGAATTACGTCCTCAAGGTCTGCATTTTAACTGTTTTGACCCTGTCATTTCCTTGATAGGAAGATTTAAGGATGTCCCAGGCCTGTTTTGAAGTACTAGAGCCTGTGATTTTTGAGAAAATTGAATCATCCATAGAATTTTGAATCCAAAATTTAGCTTTATTTTCTTTGTTCCTCTGTGTTGCCTGAGCAATTATCTGCAGATTTGTCATAGCAGAAAGGACTGCTGGATTTAGTTCCACATATCCAAGATCCACTACATCCCAGCACTCTTATGCTTGCAAGAATGATCTCATCCGACGAGACCAGAACTCATATTTCTTTCCAAGAATAATCGAACCCTGTGTTGGTCCTAAATTGCTAGATGTCGCCATCTTTTAAGGAATTCAGCAAAGTAGAAAAAAAATAAAAATTCTTACTTACCTGTCTCCTGCGTGTAATTTGCAGTGGTTTTAGAACTCTGTTAGATGAGACCTTTGAACTCTCCAACTTCTGATTGTCGAAACACTGATTGTCGATGAGAGCTTATCGACCTTAGATTGGCCCTTAGTCTCCGATCAATGTGACCACATGCCTAAAGGTTAAAGCACTACGGGATTTTTTAGTTCTTTGTCCTCTTGAATCTCCAATCGCTGATTTACCAATTTCTTGATATGGATTTTCTCACCTTAGCCCCCCCCTGGCTATGCTCGAGTCCATGTGACTAGTTCTCACAAGACCACGACCTTATCTTTCTTTCGGGGTTTTTGTCCTCGAAATCCCGATGTGCTCTAAATTCAGTTAGCCCTCCGGGCTAGACTCGTGGTTCACGTGACCTTGCTTTATATGACCACAGTCATACCTCTTTTCCTTTTGGGAAATTTCCTGAATGCTTTGATCTCATCCACGTGTCCTACTATGATGGATGGTATTGATCTCTTATAGCTATTTCAAGACTTCAAATGCTCCGGACGTCTCGTCTTTAGGATTCGTGATTTTTTGAATCTCATAATGCCGATGGACTCTCCTATCAGGATTTTTTTCCTAAGGCCTCGATCTCTTCCACGCGTCCCAACAGATGGATGGCTCAAGTCTGCTTCAGGGGTTTCATCGTGGAGATTTATGATCCCTTTTTTTGACGAGATGACGTCAGCTGGGCCCCATAATGGAGCTTTCCTCCTTTCAGGATTTCAGACTTCGCAATTCTAAAATGCTTGTGTTTCTTGTCCTTAGGATTCATGAAACGTCGAATCCCGATATGTCGATGGCCCTTTCCTTTCAGGACTTTCCCTAAAGGCCTAGATTGTTGCCACGTGTCCCCTTAAGATGGAAAATTCTTGTCGTTTCATGATTTCACGACTTGCGAATCCAAATCCTCTATCAACTTGAAACCCCGGTAGTCGATATAACGACGGTTTCCTCGATGTTCACCATGTGTCTGAATAAATGGACGACTGTGATATTTTCGAGATTTCACAATTTGCGATGTCGAGATTTCGCGTATCGGGGTTTTGGAGAGCAGTCTCCTTCACTCGTCCAACTCCTGATTCCCGATTTTTTGATTTGATCAGATCAAAAACTTATGGTCTATCTCAATCCAACAGTCCAGAATAACTCGTGATTTCACAATTCGCAAATTCTCATGGCAGTATTCTGACCTTTACACCTTGTGAGTCACGGAAATGCTGAGATCTCACCACGTGTCCCTTGATGGATGGTCTAGATGATTTCAGGATTTCACAACCTCAGAAGTCAAAATTTCTTCTGTGCGCTCCAGAGGACTAAAATGCATGCACTTTCTCGCTGATCCAATGGCTGTCGGTCCTTTGCGCAAGATTTGACAGCTGAAATTCTTTCATCTTTTCCGCTCTCTCTTCATCCCTTCTGAATAGGCTTCCCACTCTGGATCCATTCATAGGATGAATCTTACGACCTCAATGGTTGTTCAGTTCACATGAGATGCGTTCTTTGCTCCTGTGGAAGAAAGATTCATGAATCTTTCAAAGATTTAAAAGAAATACACGGATTCTTTGAAACTTGGCATTGTCTTCTACAATCTTTAACAGATTTGAGCGATTTCCAAAATGATTTAAATGATGTTGCCTTCTGTAGCAATCTTTCACAAATTTGAGCGAATTCTGTGAAATCTTCAATGTTTCTGTCTTCTGAAGCTCTTCTTCGTGAATTCTTTGCTAATTCTTGAAGATTACAAGAATCTTTAAAGTTTCTTCTTCTGCACTCTCTTCTTCTTTCTCGTGTTTCTTCTCCTTGAAAATTTTGAGCGTAGTACGCTCTATGACCTCGTGTGAGCTTCTTATGCTAATCTTTTGAGAGTATGAGCAGATAGCTTCCTCGTGGAAGTTTCCAGCGAGAAGCTTTCAAGAGTATGACGAACAACTCTCCAAGCTTTGTGAAGAGTCTGTGTCAAATGCTCTCAAGATCTATGTAAGCTCTGTGTTGTTTGAGGATCATGTTGCTCTCCAGCCTGTGTGAAGAGGCTTACTACTGTAGCTTTGATACCATGATAAATTGTGAAGCAAGAAATGCAGAGAGAAAGAATAGAACAGAAAACAATATATTAGAATATTAGAATAAGATTACAATGAGAAGATTTAATGAAGAAGATCATGAAGAAGACAGTAAGAAAAGGGAAATAGCTGAGCTAAATAGGCTCAAGCAAATCAAGAATAGAAAGTACAGCTAGCCAGGACAGTTGGCAGTGTACAGTCAGACTGTTGAGGTTACATTATATTTAACATTGTGGATTTCGTTTGAACATTTCAGCGTCTGGAGAAACAACTCAAATTGCTTGAATTGAATCCGTGGTACTCTCGATGACTATGTGCATACTGTTGTTCGGTTCACTTGGTCGAGCAACTGCAGAGCCTTCCAGATTCTTGTTTCGACTATATAGAATCAAGCAATGTCTACACATAGGGTAGGATGAATGACAGACGATCCATTTATCAATGCATTCCACATGGAAGTCATGATTGCACCTTGGCAGAACCCTAATCTTTTCTCCTTCTGCAAATTTGGCCAAGCAGATCGGAAAATCCGTGGGCATGGGCCATGGATTTGAGGTAGCAATGTAAACTGCAGTGGACATTGCTTTCATGGCCACCTTCTTCAATCCAGTGTTCGCCACCCCTTGGGATGAGTCGATCACCATGCGCTCCCTACAATGTAGAAAACATCTAAGAAACCAGTAGAGAGCGATCACAAATATGAGAAGATAGAGAAACACCATGACGACGGAAATGACTAGTCGATCGGGGTTGAAAGTGGCCTTATTAACGTAATAAGGTGCAGGGATAAAACTTAATAACTTAATAAATTCTAGAACACTCTACAAGTCACTCATTTTTCTCAAATCCATAAAACATCAGAAATGAATGAATTGAAGCAGTCCCCTTTGGAAACAAAATGATGGACTCACATGCAGAACAACTTCTTCAATGTTTTTTTTTTTATTAGTATTATAGTACAATTGTTGACTATTGTTGTTTTCCTAGCCCCTCCCATGAGGGAGTAAGGCCCAGTCCCAATATGATACCATGTTGTTTTTCATATGAGATGATATCAATATTTGATGTATTATTACAATGATGAGTGTTCCATATATAGGAAACATAAGGTGACCATCCATGAAGGGATGCGTCCATTGAATAATCAATAACTATTTATTATTATCATTTACTTATTATATATACTATATTTAATAATCAATAATAATTATATTATTAATTATTATCTTTAGAGAATGTCTTCCCGATGTTGTCCAAACATCAGCAGAATGAATCCTCTTCTCCTGAGGTTGTCCCAGGTTAGGACTATGTTGTGTGCAATAAGCCAGAGGAAGGTGGACACCTTGGGCCAAAGTAGAGGGTTCCAAACCTTGTTCCATATGTTCTCCCTATTTTGATTCTGGTAGTTTCCTTTTATGTAGTAGGCTTCTTTCACTAAGAAGTTGCCAGTGGTGGAGTGTCCCCATCGAAGAATATTCAAGCCTTCTCAATTGGGGATTTTCTGGTGACTTGCATAATGTTGCCAGGCTTGCAGGGTGAAATCCTCTGGGACCCCTAATTATTGATTAGAGGTTTTCCAATGATGCCATTGCAGTCTCTGATCCATGGGTTTCCAAAGATCTTTGACCCTTAGAAGTGTGTCACGGTTTAGAGCCTGTTTGAGGGGGTGTAGCTCTTCCAGGTCACTTAGAGGTTTCAGTTGCTTCCACGAGTCCTGCCAAAACATAACACTTTCTCCATTTTGGACCCCCCAGAAGGCATGATTTTGCACGAGGTCTTTATTTTTCCATGTTGTGTTCTAGATATTAGATCCCTGTATTCAGACAGTGTGTCTGATGAGCTAGTTTTCTTGTGTGAGAGGAGCGTACTTTTGCTTCCATATTTGTGCCCATAAAGCTATTGGTAGTTTTAACCATCTCCACCACATTTTGGCTCCCATTACTTGGTTGAGTTTCCCTAGATCTCGGAGTCCCAGCCCTCCTATACTTTTTGGTGTGCAGATATTGTCCCATCCTACTAGTGCCCACTTCTTATTTGGTTGGTGTCTGTGGCAGAGGAAATTTCGCTAGAGGTTCTTTATTGCTTTGATGACCTGCTTGGGGACTGCAAGGGCTGTGAAAAGGTAAGTGGGTAGGGATTTTAGGATAGAATTGAGAAAGACCAGCCTGGTTGCGATGTTGAGGGTTCTGAAGGTCAAATTTCTCAGCTTGTTGGAGATGGAAAGAAGAAGGTTGTCCCAGGAAATGGATCTAGCCGCTGCGGTCGTTAAAGGAATGCCTAAGTAGTTGAATGGAAGCGAGCTCTTGGGTATTCCCAGGAGTCTGGAGATATGAATTTGGACAACTGTCGAAGTGTTGAAGAAGTAAAGTTTGGATTTGTCTAGGTTGAGAGTCATGCCTGACACCTCTATTAAATCAAAGAGGATGGAGTTAAGCTTGTTTTCCTCTCTTACGGTTGGGGAGTTCATGAGTAGGGTGTCAACAACAAATTGACTATGTGAGGGTGCCAGTTGGATATTGTTCAGAGGTAAGCCTTCAAGAACCGCTGACTTGATATAGCGTCCCAGTCCTTCCGCCAGGAGCACAAACAAAAAAGGCGATAGGGGGTCACCTTGTCTGATACCTTTGGACGGTGAGAATGGTCGAGATGGGACCCCATTGACTAGGATGGAGAAGAAGGCTGAGGAGGTAAGGTTTAAGATCCAATTTACCCATTGTTGATAAAATCCAAACGAATCTAAAATGACTCGAAGGTATTTCCAGATGACTCTATCAAAAGCCTTTGAAAGATCAAGTTTGATTAGCATAGCTGGAGTTTTTGTCGACTTAAGAGAGTGGATGACCTCATGAGCCAAAATGATGTTGTCCATAATTTTTCTACCTTCTACGTACCCTGCTTGTTCCTTGCATATGACAAAGGGTAGAATTGGCTTGAGGCGGTTCGCAACCACCTTTGTTATGATTTTGTAAATGACATTGCAGAGAGCGATAGGTATGAAATGTTTAGGATTTGTGACCCGCTCCTCTTTCAAAATTATTGTGAGAAAAGTAACATTGAGGGCATAGAGGACTTGGCTTGAGGTACACGATTCCTATACTACCTCCCAAACTCCTTCCCTAATTAGGTCCCAACAATGATGGAATAAGTCAGTGGTAAATCCATCCAAACCTGGGGCCTTCCCTGAGGGAATAGCTTTTACTGTTTGGTCCACTTTTTCTTGGGTGATAGGTCGCATCGGGGCTGCAACCTGTTCAGGAGTCACCATAGAGGGTATGTGACTGGTTACTCACTTGATTGTTGTTGTTCTATCCTCCCTGGTTTCCGTTAGGAGGTCACAGTAATAGTTGTTAAGTTATGCTTCTATTTGGGTATGTTCTCTAATTGGATTACCCTGGCCATCCTCTAAATGAGTAATTTTGTTAATGAGTCATTGATGCACCATTTCTCTATGGAATAACTTTGTGTTATTTTCCCCCTCTTTGAGCCATTATACCCTGGATTTCTACCTCCACAAAATTTCCTCTTTCTTTCTCCTCTCTTCTAGTTGCGCTTGAAGCTCCTTCTCCTCTTTCATTAGTTCAGCAGTTCGAGTTCCTCAAATGAAATTTTTTTGTATCTCCCCTAGTTTGTTCTCTATGTCTTGTATGCTTTGAAATATGTTTCCAAAGGTGTTCTTGTTCCAGTGCTTCACCACTTGCTTGAAGTTTTTGAGGCACTGCTGGAATTTGTACATGCTTGTGCCATGATCTATTTCTGCCTAATCCCACTAGGATTTTGTAAGTTGATGAAAGTCCAGGTGTGAGAGCTAGAATTTCTCAAACTGAAAGGGTTTGTATTTGGGGGTTTCCCCCATTTATATATTAAAGGAAATTGGCCAGTGGTCTGACCCAACTTCTGGGAGAATGAGACTTTCCATACAAGGGGCTTCTTCAATTAGTTCTTCGGCCACAAGGAAGCGGTCTAGATGACAAGCAATGTGTTGGTTTCCTAACCTACAGTTGGACCAGGTGAAGGTGCCATTGTTCTTTTCAATGTCTACTAGCTTTAGTTGATCAATGAGGGTTTTGAACTTGCCATTGTCTTGCTCAAGCCTTTTTCTCCCTCCTATTTTTTCTTCGAGTGACAGGATCATATTGAAATCATCTCCTAAGATCCAGTTGGGTGTGACCAACAATGTTTTGATAAGGGCTAGCCACTCCAAGAGTTTTTCTTTTCCTTGTTGGCTTTGGGATCCATAGATGTTTGTGATATCCCCCTCGTAATTTGAACCCATGACCTTGAAGTGGGTCGTTATTGTGCCTATTGTAGAAAAATATCTGCTTAGAGTAATGTTGCATGTGTTCCATAGTATGGCCAGACCCCCTAAGGCCCCTGTGGAGTCTATTAGAACAAAATCACATCCTCTCCAAATGTGCTGGAAGATGGTTTCCACTTCTTCCCCAACACATTTTGTTTCTGGTAATATTATAATATCTAGATGTTCTACCTTGATGCAGTCTCAGAGGATCTTTTGTTTGGATTGTCCATTGAGTCATCTAATGTTGCAGGTGATGATATTCATCATAATGAGGGTGGTGTTGCGTGGAGGTACCCCTCCGAGAGCTTGTGAATCTTCCCTGCGTTGAGCATAATATTTCTTGCCTCCTTGATGAGTTGATGTGTTGATTTATTCCCCCTTATTTTGTTCTCTCGTGGTATCCTTTTTGAGTCTAATCTTGAGTCTATGACTATACCTAGGTGAGTTGTGAATCCTGATGAGGAGTCAAGAAAGACCTTATGTACCTTTCAGAGTTTCTCTTCAGGTAGGGCTTGCAGATCCTTTTGATTGAGGGCCTCCTCAAGTTTTTCTAGATCAATGCATGCTAGATCCTGGTCGTCCAACTGCATTAAGGAGTCTCCATCTATGTTTCCCCTCTCTTCTGGGTGGATTTCATGATTTTGGCTAGAGGAGGAAGGGGTTTGGTTCTTTCCTTTACCTTGTTGCTTCTCTTTGTGCGGATCTTGGATTTCTTCATCCTACGATAGCTGATTCAGAATCTCATAGGAGTTTTTGGTTGAGATCTTCGGTTTGGGGTCTGGATTTTTCCTTCTTGGAGGGTTTTGTTTCCTAGTTGTGACAGTGGTGAAGCCATATTTCTGTGTGGTATCACTTACTTTGGTAGCTTTCTTATTCATAGGGAAGTCTCTGAAGAGGTGGTCGTGCTCATGGAATTTCCTGTAGCGGAAACGAATATGTTCGTAGTCCATCATTTGTTGCGAATCTTCATCCTGATATTCTAGAGTTACCGATCCTGGTAGAGCCTTAGAGATATGTAAATTCTAACCTTGTACAATACCTACTGCAAAATGATATTTAGAAAAGAACAGAAAAGATACAATGGCAAATACAAACATTACACAGAGATTTTTCACCTGGAAACCCAAACTGAGAAAACCAGCATATATTATATTCATACATTGTGTTACATTGTTTACAATACAATATACATATAGGAGCCAACGGCATCCAAAACCCTAACCCAATGACCTGGATTAGTCCAAAACCCTAATTCCTTAACCGGAAATAGAAAACCATCGGCAAAACACCATGTGCCGAAAAACTACCTAAATATCATGTGGTCCCGGAAATATGTCATCCCGGTAATATGTCGTCCCGGAAATATGTCGTCCTGGAAATATGTCATCCCGGTAATATGTCGTCCCAGAAATATGTCATCCCGGAAATATGTTGTCCTGGTGTGAAAAACATTTTCGGGGGCGCTGCCCCCCAACCCCCGTGCGGGGGTCTTTGCCCCCCTGCACCCCCCCTCTAACCCCCCTGCATGCCTGGTGCAAATGCTTAGACACTAATACTCGTGCAAAGAATATAACACATACGCAACATTCTCTCAGTTGTTGTTTTCTTTGCACATAGGGGGTTACAGGGTTACATAGTCAACAATCCAAGGCAACAATGCCCATGGATCCTCTACACCAAGAGAAATTCGCAGTGCTCATAGATGTTGTTAATGAATCTGCAACATTCTTCAAAGTGTCCACCTTCATCAGTGATACTTTATTTTCTTCAATTATGTCTCTCACAAAGTGATATTGAACATCAATGTGATTTGTCTTTGAATGATAAGAAGGGTTCTTTGCCAAGAAAATTGCACTCTGACTGTCACACTCTATCCTTACAGCTTCTCATACCAACCCAATACCTGAACACAATATTTGTAACCATACTGCTTCCTTACTTGCATGAGTGGCTGCCATGTATTCAGATTCAGTAGTTGAAAGTGCCACTACAACCTGTCTTTTTCTCATCCAACTTATTTCTCCTCCAAATAGGTTAAACACATACTTGCTTGTAGATCTCCTATGATCCAAATCTCCATCCCAGTCTGCATCCACAAAGCCATGTATATCAACCACTCTATCCAATCCCGTTCTTCCTTCGTAGCACAATCCATAGCTAGAAGTGCCACGCAAATACCTGAAAACCCTTTTTACTGCTGTCCAATGCTCCTTCCTTGGTTTTGACATATACCTACTCAAAACTCCCACTTCATGTGCAATGTCTGGTCTAGTACAGACCATTGCATATATCAAACTACCAACTGCACTCACATATGGAACATGAGACATGTCCTACTCTTCTTCATGTGTCTTAGGACACTGATTCGCAGATAACTTTACACCAACATGAATAGGAACCTTAATCGGTTTACATTCCTGCATATTAAACCTCTGCAATATTGTCTTGACATATTTTCTCTAATTTAACCAAATTTTTCTCCTTTTTCGATCTCTTTTAATTTCGATGCCCAAAATGAAATTTGAAGCACCAAGATCCTTCATGTCGAATTTAGAGGACAACTAAGTTTTCACATCCTGGATAATCTCCTTGTTGTTTCCTATCAGCAACATGTCATCCACATACAAGACCAAATAAATCAAATGATC
>ML781302.1:782077-796959 GCA_009831015.1 Picea engelmannii
CATATAAGTATCAAATTTTTGATACCACATCCTTAGTGATTTTTTTAAACCATACAGGGACTTTTTTAGCTTGCATACCAGCTCCTTCTTTCCTTTCACAACATAACCTTCTGGTTGCTTCATAAAGATTTCTTCTTCCAGATCCCCATGCAGGAATGCTATCTTCACATCCATCTCTTCTATTTCAAAATCAAATGCAGCAACAAAAGATAACAGAAGTCTTATAGAGGTTAACTTGGAAACAGGAGAAAAAATATCACCAAAATCAATTCCCTCAACCTAGGAATAACCCTTTTCTACTAATCGAGCTTTGTATTTCTCCACTTTTCCTTCTGCATTCAACTTCTTTTTAAATACCCATTTGCTTCCAATGGGATTTCTTCCTGTTGGTAACTCCACTAGATCCCAAGCCTCATTCTTATCCAAAGATGCCATTTCTTCTTCAATGGCCCTTTTCTAGAGATTTCGATCCTCTGAATCCACTGCCTCCCTGACACTTCTAGGATCATCATCAGTAATAGACAAAGAAAAATTTGAACGAAAATCAGATGGACTATACCTTTCTGGTAGCCTTCTTTCTCGATCCGATCTCCTGAATACATGAGTATGAGGATCTTCTTCTTCTTATCCATGTTCTTCTGTAGAGTTTTCTTCATCATCCTTTAAATCAAACTCCATCTTCTCCGGTTCTTTCTTACTTGATAGGACTTCCTGTTTAACAACATCCTTCATTCTAAAATTCCACATCTCGGCTATACACTAACTTCTTAGTTTCTGGGTTCCAAAGCTTATAACCGTTGAGACCATCTTTATATCCAATAAAGATACATTTTTCAGCCTTCTTATCTAGCTTACTCCTATTTTCCTTTGGAACATGAACATATGAATCGCAGCCAAATACCTTAAGATGTGTGGGAGAAGGCTCCTTACCAGTCCATACCTCTTGTGGAGTCTTGTCACCCAATGATGATGAGGGTGATCTGTTGACCAGATAACATGAAGTATCCACTGCCTCTGCCCAGAATTCTTGCCCTATCCCGACACCACTAAGCATGCACCTTGATTTTTCCATCAATGTCCTGTTCATCCTTTCCGCAACTCCATTCTGCTGAGGTGTATATGGATTAGTCTTATACCTTGCTATACCACACTTCTTACAGAATTATTCAAATTCATTCCCGCAAAACTCTCCACCATTATCTGTCCTCAACACCTTAATTTGTTTCTTTGTTTGATTCTCAACAAGAGCCTTAAACTCTTTAAACCTGTCAAAGACTTCAGATTTCTTCCTGAGAAAATATATCCAAGTTTTCCTCGAGAAGTCATATATAAATGAGACATAGTACATAAATTTTCCCAATGATGGGACTGACACAGGTCCAAAAACATCACTATGAACTAGCTGTAAAATTCCTTCAACCCTCGTTGCACCAGAGGGGAATCTTACCCGATTTTTCTTCCCATATAGACAATGTTCACAGAAATCAAAATCCAGAGAGCAATTAGACATACCTTCAACCATACCTTTACCGTGTAGTAGTTGAAGACCCTTCTCTCCGATATGCCCTAGTCTTTGATGCCACAACATAACCATTTCTCCAGAGACTGTAGGAGTTCTTTCTTCTTCAACTTCAATATCAGGAACAATGGAGCTATTACACCCATCACTAATAGTGCTTCCTAGCAGCTTATACAGAGTTCCAAACTGAACTCCCCTCATCAACATCATTGCTCCTTGAACCATCCTGCAAGTTCCCTTTTCAAAAATTGTTTTTACCCCAACATCTTCCATTTTTCTTACGAAAATCAAATTTATGGCCATACCTGGGATGTGTAGAACACCAGGCAATGTTCTAATCCTTCCATCTATGAGTCTCAACTTGACCCTTCCTTTTCCTATGATTCTGGTTGTCGAGTCATTACCCAAGAAAACATTACCTCCATCATACTTTTCATATTCACATAACCACTCCCTGTGGGGAGTCATATGAAAGGATGCACCTGATTCAATCAACGATGCCTCATGATCTGCATGTGTGCTTGAAGAGGCCAAATACACATCCCCTCCTTCTTCCTTGTAGGTATTTTCTTCTATAGAAGAATATTCTTCATATCCCTTTTTTTTCTCAAATTTGGATCTACACTACTTCTTGTAGTGCCCTTCTTTTCCACACCTCCAACATACCCTTCCAAAATTTCCAGGAGATTTGGATCTACCCTTAGACTTAGATCTCCCACTTGAGAAATTAAATTTATTTCTTTCCTGGGAACGTCCTCTTGCAAATAATGCGTCTTTGCTATGTCCTTCCATATTCTTTTGTCTCATCTCCTCTGGCAACAAGGACGAGACCACTTCTTCAAACTTCAAAGAATTTGTATTACTACCTATGGCCACAACCAGACTATCCCACGAGTCTGGTAAAGAACAAAAAAAAATGATACATTTATCTTCATCTGAAATTTTAATATCAATAGATACTAACTGACTTACCACAGTATTGAAGGCATTCAAATGCTCTGCCACCGAGTCTCCATATCTCATCCTCAAGTTATACAACTTCTTTCTCAGGAATAGTTTATTTACCAAGGACTTAGACTAATACAAATTCCCCAACTTTTCCCATAAATCCTTGGCTGTAGCTTCCTTTGACACATTCAGTAATACTGAATCGAAGAGACACGGTCGAATTGTGCTCTTTTCCTTCCGATCTGTCTTTTTCCAGTCATCTGCAGAAGTTCCTGTAGGTGTCGTACCTCGATATACCACGATCCGMTGATATCTGTCCACCAAAATATCTTCCATCTTGAGCTTCCACAGCTCAAATCTTTTCCCATTAAACTTCTCGATCTCCATCTTCGAATTGCTTGCCATTTCTTTTCACCTAAAAAACAATACCGCAGATCTCCCACTGTAACAAGGCTTATCACAGTCCCGAGCCAAACCCTTGACAACAAAGGCGTCCCCCTAAAGCCAATAAAGATCTGATACCAAATGTAAATTCTAACCTTGTACAATAACTACTGCAAATTGATATTCAGAAAAGAACAAAAAAGATACAATGGAAAATAAAAACATTACATAGATATTTTTCACCTGGAAACCTAAACTGGGAAAACCAACATATATTATATTCATACATTGTGTTATATTGTTTACAATACAATATACATATAGGAGCCAACGGCATCCAAAACCCTAACCTAATAACCTCGATTAGTCCAAAACCCTAATTCATTAACCAGAAATAGAAAACCATCGGCAAAAAACCATGTGACGAAAAACCACCTAAATATCATGTGGTCCCGGAAATATGTCGTCCCGGTAACATGTCATCCCAAAAATATGTCGTCCTGGAAATATGTCATCCCGGAGATATGTCGTCCCGGTAATATGTCGTCCCAAAAATATGTCGTCCCAGTGCGAAAAAATATTTCGGGGGCGCTGCCCTTGCACCCCCCTCAAACCCCCCTGCATGCCCGACACAGATGCTCAGACACTACTACTCGTGAAAATAATATAACACATACCCAACAAGTTATTCATATAAACACAAATTCGGGCGTATGAAGTGTATTTCCTTTTCTTTGTGTCTTTTGAGGTTTTGACATAGTGACCCACTGTATTCCCTATTCCCATCATAATTTCCTCTAGCCATAACTCTTGCGCCAAAGAGTATAGGTGGATCCAGACTGGAGCCATTGTGAAGTCCTCCTTGTCTAGGATGAATCATTCTGTCCAGAATAAAAAAAATAACCCTGCCGAGTTGTAGAAATATGGCCCACTCTCAAAGATTTGGTCCCTCTCTTCTAGGTTGTACAAAATGATTGTGAAAAAAACTTTAGAGCTGAGTTGAACCACGTATTCACCTTTAGGGTTCCACTAGTGTTTTATCCATCTGTTTAGGTCACGTTTGGATGGCCACAGTCCTAGAAACTTACCAATGAGGGCATGCTCTCTCATGAACTGTGAGTGTTCACCCACTCTTGTTGAGCTTATGAGGTATCTTTTTTGTTTGTCCATTTGTGGGATGCATTTTCTAGACTCCCACCCATGAGGTTCTTTTGGATGGGACATGCTGTCTTCCACATCCATTTCCCTCCTAAGTCCTTGCTCTTTGGAAAGAAGTTGAACGCGTAGCTGCAGCGACGGCTCAAATGATGGGTGTTTTGCTCTTGTACCCGATCGATCATTTTCCGTAACATTGCTATATGACAGGGGTTCCCCCCCCCTCTTCTGAATTCATTCTGATGGATCAGATCCGAAGATAGTCTGTGCCAGTTCGTACCAGGTGGTTGATGCATGACAGCTCGTTTAGATCATGCAGTGAGGTGTGACGAGATATTGTTTCAGAGAGATAGGGTTTCCCATCCATCCCATCCCCCAGAATCATGTGATACATATGTTACAATGATATTAATCCACAAGTTTTTTTTTTACTGTAAAGTGAAATTATAAATAAATAAAAACACTTTGTATGACGAAAGTTGAAGAACTTGTGAAAATACAATGTTTTTCTCATAAAACAAGCAAAACTGTAACCCATCTTCATGATTTCACCCTCACATATTTTGTGATTTTGAATATGTATAATATGTGTTTTTGGTAATGAAAGAAATGAAAAAAGAGAAAAAAATTACAAGTAACAAGTATAAAGTAAAATTTAATCTTATAACAATTTTTAATGACATTAAACAAAATTCAAATATCAACTTCCAATAATTTTCTATTGTATTAGTATTTTTATTCGGTATAGATTGGTTTAAGAAATATTATAAACCAATAATTTTATATTTGTGTTTTTCTCATTACTAACTTATTAAATTATATGCATGAAATTTCTTTAAAAAAATTCTTAAAAAAAAAATCAATATTTTGGTATCAATATAATAAAACTAAATATAACACTATTATGTTTTTTTCCATCAATTTTTTAGTGATATAATAATAATAATAATAATAATAATAATAATCTACTTTTATCATCACTACCAACTGAAATATCAAATGGGTATATGAGACTCACTTCTTTGTGGAACATGTTCTTAACCATTAGATTCACTAATAAATTATTCTTAATTTATTTTTAAAATTGTGATTACAATATTAAAGCCCTAAAATATATATCTATATATAATATTGATACTGTTTTTGAAAGTTTTCACCATACAATGCAAAACTAATTATAATGTTTAAAACAACAAATTTTACTTTATAAATACAATTGTTTAACAAAAGAATATGCAGAGAACACCTTAAAGAAACAATATTTAATTGTACTTTATATGATATCATATTCTGTAAATATAAATACAATAACAATAATAATAATAATATATTTTTAAGGTCATGGAAAGCCACATCAAATTGGTGTATCAGACACTCTTTTGTGTGGGACAAGGGAACCCTCTCTGCCCAGCAATTTGCCTAGTAAGGTCTACGGAGGTATACATACCCTACCCCCCTCTGGATTTGAACTTGTGACCTCTTAAGATGAAACACATGTTCTTAACCATTAGGCCCACTCATACAATAGTTGAACAAACTAATATGCAAAGAAAACCAGTAATTAATTTCCATCAGTAAAGTTTTAAAACACTCATTTTCAAAGATTTGCTTTTTATAAACGTAATTATGACAGCCTTGGAGCCAGCTTATTCTTTTGAATGTCATTACCAAACCAAATTTTAAACACCTCGTACTGCCAAACATTTCATTAATGTGCATATGAAGTTATAAAGAAAAAAATAAACCTTTAACTTATAAGAGTTCACATAAAGTTAAACAATAAACTTATAAGTATTAGGTGGAGACTTGTAATGAAGTTTGACTATAACAACCATTTCATTAATGTGCATATGAACTTATAAAAAATAAATAAATAGTTAACTTATAAGAGTTCACATAAAGATAAACAATAAACTTATAAGTATTACATGGAGACTCGTAATGAAGTTTCACTATAACACTTTGAATACTGAAATGCAACACACATGGACAGACTAGAATTGCAAAGTAGATGGACCACAACGTAACACTATCGTCTCCGTACTACATAGATAATCCATATTGTATTCATATTGCATATATAATCCATACACAACAGGTTAATCCTAGCCATCCTCCCTCCACATGTCTTTCTCCCTTCTCTGCAATTGTCGTAGAAACTTCAAGAAGAGGAATGTCCTCCTCTGGAAAATTGGATAAACACACTCTTAAAATCGAAAGAGGTAAGTATGCAGGAAAAAAAAAATATGATCAGCACTGACAAATTGTAAAGAGTTTGTTTGATACAAGTTCATCCTCTGAAATAAATTTTAACGTAGGGGATTTGGTCCTCAAATGGGACAAAGCGCACGAGAATAAGGGAGAACACACCAAGTTCCAAAACCTGTGGTTGGGACTTTTTGTCATTTCTGAAAAATTGGGTCCTAGTTCTTTTAGGCTATACAACCTAGAGGGACAACCAAACACTTTTCTAGTGAATGGACAATCCATGAAAAAGTACTTCACTTGAGAAAATCAGACCCACCCCCTTGCAAATATTTTAATTTACATTTTGTTTTGGTTGTTTTCATTTTTTGTGATTTTTATGTTTTCTAGAAGATTATGTCTGAATCATCAATTCATAATTTAAGGGAATTGTATCTTTCATTAGAAGCAATTGATAAACAGGTCAAGCATCTGAACATTAAATCCTAAACTTGGATCAGTGATGGTAAGTTTTATGTCTAGTCAGTGTTCAAGGTTTTTCATTGAAATCACAGGAAAACACGATTATCTTTAAAAACTTCTAATGTCATCCGTAGTTTAATAAGAACAACTCATAGTGATTTCCCATTCCAGAGATGATTTATTAACTGAAATATTAATTTCCAAATTATGATGAAAGTCATCTGAAATATTGATCCTATCATTACCTAGCTGTTAAATCTTCACTATCACCCTGCTCTCTTGATATCACAAAATTTCTGAAATATTATAAACATTTTTTAGAGTTAGAAGAACTGTAATGTGTGGGAATTGTGTGTAAAAACATTGGGATTATGAACATGTCTTCTAGCAGTAGGTAAATGCACACATGATACCAAGACAACTTCGTCAGGGTACTGAATAGGCCTTCTGGAAGCCAAGCAATGTCGGGTTCGAAGATCCTCAGGTATGTCTTGAAAATTAGATCAGATGTCAAAATGCTTTTATCAGAAATGGATAACTCTTGGATGGGATATGAGTACCAGAGTGGGTTAAATGACATCCCTATCAAGGCTATAGATTCCTACTCACAGCAGTGGCCCTGTCATTGATATTGGAGTTATCTATGTAAACATCGTTACCCCTGTGATCGAAACGAGATACCAAATTACATTTTTGGGATAGAAATTTAGCCAATACTATGACTGTGTTATTTTTCTAAGTTATTGTCGAGATCCTTGATTTGTCATTTAATTGTTTCTAATAATTATTGCTAAGTCATATGTTCCATGACATAAAAATTGGATTATGCAGAGATAACTGCTTCGCCCAACCTGTTTCCATTTTGGGCAGCCAAAAATTCTTGTCAAATTTTATCATGGTTAAATGTCATCGCCAAGGGATAAAATTTTATGTAGATTCTTCCTTCTCCTTACAAACATTTCTATCTTTTCTGGATTTGAGAAGATTCATTGGCCTAGCTATGTGTAAGAGTTCATCTTTTTTAATCTATCATTTGTTTTGTTCAATTTCATGACTAAAAGAATGAATTTAGAACAAAATTTGGTTTGAGTGGTCATCACACAGTTTGTGATTTTTTTGTTTCTATTGTAAATGGTATTGTACCTAAAGGGAATCTGTATGTTTATAAACCTAAAAGTTTGTAAGCCTATATTTTTCATTTTTTGATCCATTACCATAAAAATTGAGTTATCCACCTTGGGATATATGAATTAGTCATTTCTATATTTGATTATATGGTCTTTACAATTGACATATGCTTGACTGCGCATCTAGCAAAACTTTGCGTTAAATTCGAAATGTGAATCCTATTCCTACTAGTCATATCATGATCTTGTCATCCTAGTACAAGACTGACACAATTACATTCCACATCACCCTTTGTCCTACATAACTCAGGCATGCATTCATTTTTGTAAGTGGTCAATTGTTGTGTTTTGGGTTTAGCATTCATTTCACAGAGTGGTCTCCTATTTTGTACATACTCTGGTTACTTCCCACTCAAATCTCCAAATGTTTGTTATGGTAGCATCTCAAATCCTTAAATATCAAGCTCCTCCCAATTATGCAGACCTCTTCCCACTTTTCGTGTGTTGGAGAACACAACCCACCTCTCGCTACCCTTGTTGTTTCTATGTAAATGTATCAATGGCACTCATGGTAAGAATCGATCCCAATTTTTCACAATCCCTCCCCTCTCATGACTATGTCATGGATGACATTTTGGCATATGGATGGGATGGTTTCATCATATGTTTTGAGGGTTTCGACCTCGCTATAGCCCAATCTTTCTCTTAGAATTTTGATGGAATCAAGGCTAATATTGGGGATTTGTAGCTAGATGTGAAAAAGGGTTCCATTGCAGAAGCTATAGGACTATCCCAATAGGGATATTGATGGTTCAAAAATGCTAAAATCGAAGACGTGCCCTGGAATTTACTTATGGCCTCTAAGAAATCATTTTGTTTCCCAAAAGGTACACCAATTTCTCTTTTCAAACCCAAATGGCATGGCTTGCTCTTAATGTTGAAGTAGTTTATTACCTGTGAAGGTAGATATGGCATGGTATTTTTGTATCATGTCTTCTTGCTCATGGTTTTTCTAGGTTTCAAGTTGAATGTGCCTTTTTATATGCATAAGAGTTTATAGAAAATGGCTAAGTTCTATCAGAGGAAAAATTTAAACCCGTAGTCAAGCCTGTTTCACTATGGCCTCATTTTAATCCGCGTGGCTTCACATCTGACTAAGACTGGGGATAGTTGGGCAAATTTCTTGTTTAGGAATAATTTTACCCTACCTAAAAATGAAATAGAATCACCTATGCATATCAATGAAAAACCCAATCCCTATCAATCTAACCCTACTATCAAAAACATATGTGCTAATCTACAAGAAGACCATTCATCCACAGATCAAACCTTTGTTTCTATTCAGAAGCCATTGAGAATGAAGCCACGATGCAATTGCATGCCCAAAAAGTCAATGGAATAGGTTTTAGATGTGTTAAAAGACAAGATTCCTACTGTTCCTATTCATGAGCCGATTCGAGTTGTTTTAAACAATTCAGTTGTCAAGAAAAAGGGAAAGCATAAGAAACAGAGTAGTCCAGATATGAATTTTATGAATAACAAGACAGGCCAAATCCTATCTAGGAAATTTATAAATCAACAATGTGGTAATGATAAATCGACCCCAGTGATTGAGATCAATGATCATTTTTCTGAAGATGACATCAATAATTTTATTGCTCAAGAGGATCTGGATGACCGGTTTTTGGGAAACAATATCGATACTGATTCCATACAGTTCGATTTCTTTTCTAATATCCCACCATTCATAAAGAACCAAGAGGGTTTCTATGGTATACAATAGGATCTGAAGAAAATTACAGGACAAACTAAATGTCCCTTTGCAAAACAGGCTCAATCTCTACATACTATAGAGCCAGTTCATTGTGAAAACTGTCTTGATTGGGTTGAGAGATGTTAGATGGATATCCCCTATCTCCAAGAATAGTTAAACCAAATGGTAGAATGAAACTCATTGATCAAGAGGGAGAATGACGAATTGAAAGCTTGTGTTCAAGCGAATGCTCACAGGGAAAACAAGAGGATTAAACAAGCTGGTAATGTAATTATTAAAAACTCAACAAATTTCAACACCATCATAAATTCATATTTATCAGATTCTTCTTTATCAAATCTATGAAATGGTAAATATTTGTTTTATTTTTGCGATTTTATTCTATTTGAGAAATAGTAAATAGATTCACTTCTGATTTTGTTTTTATTTTGAGACTAGCTATAGAATCAAAAGATTTTGTAGCCAGTCTATTTAAAATTATTTATTTCTATTATTATCTAAAATTTGATTTCATTTTATGTGTTTAGGTAAGCAACAACTTATGATGCTATGTTTAAGAAAAATGAAGTATGAGTTAAAATCTTCAATAGCTTAAGTAATTTACCATTTTTGAAAAATCAATGTCATTAATTTAATTATTTTTTATGTAAGGACTCATACATGAGTATTCCTTTTGTTATTATATTTTTTCAAAACAAAATTATTTTCAAGGATCATCCTCTATATTGTATGATAAGAGGTAATTGATCCAAGACATGTTTAAATCACTTTTTTTGCTTAGGTTTGAAAGGAGACGTTTTTCTGGATCACAAAATGGACATATAATTTTGGAAGTAATATGGGAAAGAAGTATGTTGTTGGATTTAGGCCTATGTAAATTTTGAAATGTTTCTTTCATTGTATTCTCCTATTATTTCTATGTTATGAGATGTTATTTGTGTTGATTTAGCTTTATTCTTTTATTCACAAGATATTTCACACAGTTGATTATTTAAATGATGTCCATGATTTGTTGGTCTAGTTTGTACCTATGATCGAACAATCATTTAGTTATTTATGACTTTAGTTTTGATATTAAATGGTTGATAAAATCATTTTCAAGGAAGGGGATTTCTTTCGTCCTCAACTATTGGTTATCTTGAGGCCACATGATATTTAATTGATTATCTTTTTTTTGTTACAAATCCACTCCAAAGCATCAAACACTTCCTTGAATTTCTTCAGGAAGTATTAGGATTGTTTCTGTCATAGGTTTACACTTAATATAGGACAAATAGGAGCTCACACAATGTAGAGAGACAAACTTAGTGTAATATTTTGGATCTGCTAGAGGTTAGTATATGTATTTCTTTCTTTTATTTAAAATTGTTTGTATATGAATGAACAATGATTGCATAATTCATGCGTTGATTGGATTTGTGATCCAGGTGGATATTGGTGGCCACCCACCTATTCCACTTGGACCCCCACCATTGCTTCTTTCAGTTTTTCAGTTTTTGCACAGTATTGATCTAGGTGGATATCGGTGGCCACCCACCTTTTCCAAATGGCTCAAAATGACTTTCTGGCAATTTTGGCAATTTACTATTTTTAGCAGGTTTTAACTTCCGGGGCCATTTTGAGGGTCCAAAATGAAGGTTTTTTGAGATCGAGGCTCTAAATGATATCCAAAGGCATTATTTATCCCCCAAAATGAATCTCCTTGATGTTACCTTTCCAGTGAGCTATCACACGCCTAAAACGGAGATTGTATGCAAAAGTTACGACCCCGGGAAGTTGATGTACTCACTTACCCAAACAGGGCCCACATGACTTTTGGCACTTCATCTCCTAGGGTTGGGTTTTTAGATGTCTAGGACTTTTGGCATTCCCATTTATTGTAAAAAGGCCTTCAGAGCCTCATTGTAATGATCTTCTCAGGGATGCGAGTAGCGGCCACTTCTCTTCTCAGAGATAAGCTACCAGCGCCTAGCTAGTTTATTTCCATTCCGTCTGTAAGCATATTTTAGTCATTTGTTATTAATGAAATGAAGTCTTATTTCCACTGCATCTCCATGTTTATGTGTATTTCTATATTTCATTGTGTTCCTACATAAATCCGGATCAGTGGTATCAGAGCGGTCTGCTCATTCTCGATCCTTCTTTGCATGTCCCCAACGAGATCGAGGTATAAGGAGTTGGGGCTCGATCTGGTTGAACCCTTGCAAGATCAGCCTCACAAACCCCGACGACTTCCCATGGGGGAAGAAAAGAAAGATGAGGGAGTAGGAGATCCTATAAAAAAAATTCTCGAGGAGGCCCTCGAGAAACAAAGGAACACGATGATGGACAACTTTGCCCAGATTCTTCAACGGATTCCGACTGGTAGTGCATCGACATCCAGAAGCCACTCTGGAGGTGCCACTCCTTTTAAGGTACAAGTAAACTTTGACATTCCCATTTTTGACGGCCAAATAGATGCATATGTCATAGATAGATGGTTGAATATGTTAGAAGGATATTTCTCGGTTCATGACTTCTCCAACCGAGAAAAGATTATTTTCGCACTCCTCAAAGCCGCCCCCCATGTAAAGGACTGGTGGGAAACCTACTCGGAGCAAGAGGGCAAGGGAGAACCCTCTTTGTTCTTGGCCACACCCACTTGGAATTCTTTCCAAGACGCCATAAAGGAGCAATATTATCCCGTGGGGAGCTATGAGGACAAATACATACAATGGACTACGTTGCGGCAACAAAAGGACCATGATGTGCATGAGATGACGAATCTGTTTCATACCCTGTGCACAAAGTTGGGTATCAAATATTCAGAGAAAAAATTGGTGTTAAAGTACCGCAGTTTTCTGCATAGATACATTCAGGAGGAAATGGAGTTCCTCGACATCTCCTCACTTGGTGTGGCATACCGATATGCTGCCAAGATTGAGAAGAAGTTCAAACAGAAGAAGCGAGACTTTGGGTCTGCAAATCAAAAGCACGGGAAAGGTACTCCCAAACCACAAAGCAAAGGACCGAGCCAAGGCAGGGCAGCCCAGGACAACCCTCCAAAGCCACAAGCAAATAACAACACCACGAAGCCAAAAAAAGGACACAGGGAAGTGGTGTGAGTTCCATAAGAGCTCCACTCACAACACAAGTGAGTGTCGAGCCAAGCAGTCACTGGTAGCCGAGTTGAAGGCTTCGGAATCGGATGCATGCTCCGACTCTGAATCAGAACCTGAAAAGAGGAATGACAGGGGGAAGCATATTATTGATGCGGAGCCCAACGCCACTGTTTGCACCATGAAGATCTAGAAGGAGGAACCAGAAGATCCAGAGGAGGCAGAGCGTCTCTTCCATTCCAAGATGTGGGTAAAGGGTTCCCCGTTGCAGTTCATTTTCGACAGCGAGAGCCAGAAGAACCTCATCTTGATAGAGGTCGTGAAGAGGTTGGGCTTGCCGACCACAGCACACCCACAACCATACACCATCAGGTGGTTGCACCAAGGATGGGACCTCCGCATCAGTCGACAATGTCACCTTCCCTACAACATCAAGCCCTTCACAGATGAGGTATTATGTGACATTGCTCCTCTTGATGTTTCTGATGTATTATTAGGCCAACCATACTTGTGGAAGCGACATGTTGTGTATGAGTCCAGGCCTCATGTTATTATTATCACTTTGGGAAATAAGGTGTACAGGATACCAGAGATAGCACCGCCTACCACCATCTCTTTGGTTACTGCAAAAAAATGCAGTAAGCTCATTTCCAAAACCAGGAAATTTGTTTTCCTAATGATCCGCCCTTAGGGAAAGCAAAAGACTGTGGCCATGACCTCCAGAAAAGGCCCCACTACATGAAAAAAATAGATGGATAAGGTCGTGGAGGAGTATGAGGACATCTTCACCTCCCCTGTAGGGGTGCCTCTACACTGTCAGGTCAAGCACCCCATCGATTTGACCCCAGGTGCACCGCTACCCAATGGACCCATCTACCGGCGCTCTGTCCTAGAGAATGATGAAATCAAGAGGCAGATTCAGGAGCTATTGTAGAAAGGTCACATCCAGCCGAGTTCATCGCCTTGTGGGAGCCCGATCGTATTGGTGCAGAAGAAGGATGGGACTTGGAGACTCTGCATTGACTATTGGGCACTAAACAAGATCACTGTTCGGAATAGGTAACTGATCCCACGGATTGATGACCTTCTGGACCAATTCAAGGGGGGAAAATATTTTAGCAAGATCGACCTAAAGTCTGGGTATCAACAAGTACCAATCGAACCCTCTGATGTGTGGAAGACTACATTCAAATCCAAGGAGGGCCTTTTCGAATGGTTGGTCATGCCTTTCGGGTTTACGAATGCCCCTGCAACCTTCATGAGGCTAATGGATGACATCCTGCGGCCATTCACCAAGTAATTTGTAGTGGTGTACTTGGATGACATTCTGATCTTCAGCCAGACTTGGGAAAAGCACCTCCACCATATCCGACAGGTCCTCCAAACACTGCGGCAACACAAGTTGTGTGCCAATTTGGAGAAATGCACTTTTGGCATAACCCAGGTTCAGTATCTGGGATACATTATTGATGAGAAGGGGGTGCATGTTGATCCATCAAAGATCCAAGTCATTCGGCATTGGCCAGCCCCAGCCACCCTAACAGAGCTCCACAGATTTTTAGGTCTTGCCAATTTCTACCGCAGGTTTGTGTTGGGATTCTCTCATATCACTTGGCCCTTGAGTCAAGTCACCAAGGGAGGAGCTAAAGAAAAATTCTTTTGGTCTGAATCTCAATAGAAGACATTCTGGGAGTTGAAACATCGCCTCTTCTCTTCACCAGTGCTCAAATTACCAGACTTGCAACAACCATTTGAGATCGAGACAGATGCCTCTGACTATGCTATTGGGGCAGTCCTTACTCAACATGGGCATCCATTGGCATATCACAGTGAGACACTTTCCGACACAGTCCGAAAGTATCCCGCTTATGACAAAGAAATGTATTCCATTGTGCAGGCTTGTCGACAATGGAATCATTACATTTTGGGAAAGGAAACAATCATCCACACAGACCACCAACCCCTGCAGTTCATACAGATATAAGGGAAGTTGCAGAACGATCGCCATCAGAAGTGGTCCACATACCTGCAACAGTTTCATTTGAACATTAAGTACAAAAATGGCAGCACCAATAATGTTGTAGACTGCCTCAGTCGACCACCCATCGTGGCGCTAACCACTGTGCTCAACTCTTGTGGGCACGAGACTTCCGATTGGCCGCTTCTCTACACAAGTGATCCAGAATTCGACCACACATACAATACACTCT
>ML781302.1:798834-811333 GCA_009831015.1 Picea engelmannii
CCCCGAGAAGTTGATGTACTCACTTACCCAAACGGGGCCCACATGACTTTTGGCGCTTCATCTCCTAGGGTTAGGTTTTTGGATGTCTAGGACTTTTGGCATTCCCGTTTATTGTAAAAAGGCCTTCAGAGCCTCATTGTAATGATCTTCTCACGGATGCAAGTAGCGGCCACATCTCTTCTCAGAGATAAGCTACCAGCGCCTAGCTAGTTTATTTCCATTCCGTGTGTAAGCATATTTCAGTCATTTGTTATTAATGAAATTAAGTCTTATTTCCGCTGCATCTCCACGTTTATGTGTATTTCTGTATTTCATTGTGTTCCTACATAAATCCAAATCAATTTGTCTATTTTTGTTTTATCATCACAATCATATTCATTCAATCTTTATTAGTTTAATGTTTTTTAAACATTAGAAAGAGTATTGTTCATATTTGATCTTGTTCAAAAACTTTATCCTAAACAATTATTTTCGCAAGATTTTATTTAAACCTTGTAAAATGTATATACTCTTAGTTGAACATTAGTAATTAGTGTGTGGATTGTTAGAATATTATTTTAATTAGTTTATTTATTTTCACTATTTTTAGGATCCTAGTTGGCTAACAGAGCTATAAAACCTGTTAGGTTAGATCATACCAAACAACTTGGGTTAAATAGACAACCCTGGTTCAGATCTATCCTTCACATTGACGGTGTTTCATAAACACCCGTCAACACATTGTTACTTCATTCCCACAAATCCATTAAAGACATGGCCCCATAATCCCATCACCCACAAACCTCCTAACCTAAAACCCCCATTATTCCATCCAAGATCCACCTTCATTAACCATATGGAACACTATTGACCATAGTGGACCATAGTCAAGAATAGGTGACCATCGTTAAACATGGTTGATATAGTAACCCACTCATACATGAATACGTAGCCCATATTGACACAGAATAAATAAAGTGTATCGGTGACATTAACAATTACGCACTAATGCGCCTCAATGTCATCAGACACACCGTAGTAGGGTAAATAAAAGAACTTCAAAATCAATTTTCATTGCTACAATGCATCGTGTGCTTCCAAACTCTCAAGAAAGAATTGGTTCTCATCGTCCTTCCAAAGACACCCTATTTCCTATGCTCTACACTGACTTGGATAACCCCATTTGTAGATTCCTATCAATGGTGAAACCATGCCTCCTCGGGACATAAGATATTAGGTAAATTTCTTATTACCTTCATATTTGAATTTTCATCCAATCAAAATTTGAATTTTGTTAGGGACCTATCCTCCCTAACCCCTCATGTAGGTAGAATACTATATTTTCCATGTAATAAAAGCCGAAATTAGTTTATAAAGTCTATTTAATAAATGAGAAAAAGTCAATGTAAGAAGACCTAATAAAAGCTTTCGCTTCTAGAAAGATCTTCCGCTAGAAGGTTCTTTTGAAGATAGAATTAGTGTAAATAAGAGTAGAAGGAATGAGAATTTTTGTCTCAAGAATTATTGTAAAAGAGTGTTGCTCTACTGGAGGTTTCCCCCTCGAAGATGCAAGTGAACATTGTTTCCTATCAATAAAGGTATTATTTTGGTGTTGTTGTTTCATATACTTTGGGATTTCTCTGTTATTTTCTGCAATGTCTCTATTTTTATGCTATTATACTAGATTTGGTACCTTACAAGTGGTATCAGAGCACTTTCCTTAGTAGAAAATTGTGGGTTATTTTTTTGGGGGGTAGAGACATATTCTGACGTCTTAAAGATACAAAGATGTATCAATAAATGCATAAATCCATGGTAAGGGAAACACAAATGAAGGAACTACAAGTGGTACTTAAGCACACATTGTTGACCACCCTCGTAATGCCTATAGGTACCCCTTCGAGTGGTAGCACATCGAGAAGCACTTGTATACAGATCAACCTAGATATCCTGAAGCCCTCCATAGAGAAACCAATTGGTTTCTTGATTGTTGTAGTGCCACCTAGAAAAGCACTCATGAAGATACTCTATAGTACCTAGTTAGTTGGGTAGTATGGCTAAGGGCACAGTCTAGCATCCTTAGTTGGTGCTCTAAGATATTAGGTTGAGTACTATTGTTACTTGGGTGCATGTACATCACAGAGTTATAGCACAGGTTAAACTCTTGTCTGTATAAACACTAAATACCCTAACTATTGGGATGGAAATAGAAATAGAACAAGCACGACCTATTACCGTGCAACTTTACTTCCCACATTCTGGTTGTGAAATTACTACACATTTGTTTCTGTCAAGAATTTGGGCCTTTCAACACTGCCATATTATTCAAATCGAAGTATAACTCCATAGGAGTATAAATCCCACTAAAATAGTTATTCGAAACCTATCCCATTGGATTATTCTCCTCACCATGATCGTAGTGGAACCTTTAATTTTCAATATTTTTTTTTTCAGTGGACTCAAACCCCTTTATCAACACCCCTATTTTCCACCTCTCCCATTATATTCCTCTTTTCGGCCTAATCATCATTGTAGATATCACTTAAAAATCCTTCTTTTATATGGTCCCACCCAAACTGTTTCACTTACAAGTACCCCTCATATCCAAATGGCCCCTGATGGTGAAGAGATGTTTTTTTCTTCAGCAACCTTCAAGAATTATCTATTCTCTTCCTTGCCATAAACCAAACCTAAAAATCCTGGTCATTGTACCACCTCTAATGGTTGAGTGATTCCTTTTCAATGAATTCCAAGTCCACCTCCTTTGTATCCCATCTTCATGAGGAGATTCATGCCCACGTTAGCTTCAAAATGAGAAAACATTGAACATGAAGAAACATCATATACCTTTGTTTGAGTTTGTGCATCCATGATAGAAGGATATTTGTCCTCCATTCTTTCACCATGATGCAACTTAGATAAGAGATCATCCTTGTCTTGCAATTCGAGTTTCAATTATTCAATATTTTTGTTGAGGAATTCTCCATGAAGTCGATACCTATCTTGATGCTCTTCCTTCTCTTCTTCTGCAACCTACAAAACTCTTTTCAACTATGCATTTTCATATTGAATGTTGTGATTTATCTCTTCTAATTATTTAATTCTTTCTCCTGTCTTCGCTCCTTTTCCGATCATGCAAAGCAGTCAACCTAGCTCTGATACCACATGATCTGAAAATGAATGAGTACTTTACGCAAGTTTTCAATGGAGAATTGTTTTATGAAGAAGTATTTTCATAAGGATTAAAGATCATATGAATTCATGATTAACCATGCTTTTTAAACAAGAATACATAACATACATGAATTTAAATGGAATAAGCACATGAAAAGACAAGAGAGAGACAACCAATGTTGGTAATATAGTTCATCCCTCATGGGATACGTCTCTGGACCCACTTCAATTGGAATATGGATCACTTTCATTAGTTATTCAAAATATGTTGGGACCTTCTTATAAGTGATTACATAAGATATTCCTTCTCCTTTAATGAGGATTCAAGAAGACTACTCACACTCATACCTCTCTATACATCAAGAAGGATAATACCTTACATGAATAAGTCTCTGAAATCTTAGTATTAGTAACACTATGGATTTCTAAGTCCACTCATTAACTCTCCATTACTCTCCTCCCTTTCAAAGAGATCACATAAGGAATTATGTAGTTTTTACACACTCTCCCTTAAGAAAGAGCATTATTTCCTAGATCCACAATAATAGGATCTAATTACAAAAGAGGAAAAAGAAGACCTATAAATGTAGGATCTCAAACTATCTTCAAGTACATAATGGGAAAAGTCTCAAAACCACCCAAAGACTCTTCATCCATCTCCTTGATTATCTCAACCTAATAGTGAGAAAATGGAAAATTTGTGTTTGGTGGTTTATCACATAAAAACCAATGTCCAAATTATAATTTAATGAAAAATATGTGAGTCTAATTTCCCTCACAAGTTTTAACATCCCGCTCTGACGCACTGAGCAATCTTGTTCTTTGAGGACACTTGCTCAAAAGTGATATGGATTATTATGCTCTTAAAAATTTTGATTTTGATTATGAGGCATCATGGGTTGATGACTTGTTGTTTTACTACATTGACATAGACAGGTGCTATTGACTCGGTTTACTGAGTGTGTAGGATTTTGGACCTCGAGGATGCAGAGGCATCGATGGCACCCCTTGGACTCCGGATCGAGTCAGGGAGTGTACCATTGGGGTTTGATGGTATTATTGTGATATTAATGCATCTGAATAGATGATATGATATGGATATATTCTGACACGATTTGTTGATGATGCAGGCTGATGATAGCTTGCCGACCAGTCTCACATGTGGAGTAAAGGGGTCATACACAACTACCAAATATCTTGAGGGAGAGGTGTGGACAACAAACCTAACATAGCCTACTATCACTTCCGTCGTGGCTCGAACTGTAGGTTAACATTTACCTAGTTCAAGAGGACCCACGATGCCATGAGGGTAGACTGTGACAGTCGCTCACGATGATTCTAAGGGGTGCGCAATAAGGCAGTGGCCTTATTTCGTAGACGTCGTTAGTCTCCCACAAGTTCACATGGTGGAGTATTGACTCTAGGGGTTTTTGATGTCTACGTAGTGCATCCTGAAGGGCACATCGCACAAGGGAAACGGATTGAGGTGAGTGGCACCCTTGGAGCACCTAGTGCATCATGAAGGACACGTTGCGTTGTTTTGATAAATGAATGAAACTGGACGACCTTAGGATGAACAATGTTATAAGAATTAAAAAAAAAAAAATTCCCTAATAGAATGTCACCCATCACAAAAATTAAGGTCTAGGTCTAAATCATGCTAGTGGTAAAATTTTATCGTTTTTATTAAAAAAAAATCTGTTGGAATAAAGTTTTTTAAAAAAGGGGTGGAATTAATTGTTTTATTATTTTTGATAATTTAAAATATACTAATTAAATGAGAAAAGGGAAAAAGGGTTAATTTCCACACCTGCCTTTTTGAGTTCTAACTAAAAAGGGGAAAGAGGGAAAATCTAAAATATTAGGAAACCAGGAAAAGAGGTAACATAAAAAGGGAAAAAGGAGAACATAAGGGAAAAAGAGGAAATTCAAACTTAGTAAAATATCTACCATTTAAGAGCCTTCTAATTTAAATTGAACTAGCAATTTAATAATAGGGAAATCCATTAAAACCTGTAAGAGAATTTGGGGACACCTAGGAGCGATTCTAGGAATACCTCTAGGTGGGTGAGGGAAATAAAGATAATTAATTAATTAAAGAAATTAAATTATGGAGGAATGAAGGGGATGGGTGACACTTGTACGGGGAGGAATTTTTAGGATTTAAATTGTAAAAACTTAACTAAACGAGATTTTTTATAATGTAAGGAACCACGAAACTCTGTATAATGAAGGGAGGTGATGGAGGTTAGAGGATCTTCTGTTTACGTAATGTTACGCTGCAAAATTATCTACTTGACTGACTTAACCTGTGGGAGTTGGTATACTCATCTCGATGAGGAGTGGTAGCTCGGCCTTGCGAGGCAAGCTGGGAGCTAGTCGAAATCTCTGGATAGTGTGTGTGTGGCCCCTTTGTGGATCAAGGGGCTAAGGGGGAAGAAGCGTAACCTTAGAATTAGCTAGGAGGTACTGGTGAAGTCTCATCGGTCGGTAAGTGGGAGATGCACGGAGTGCCTGGACATCACTCAGAGTGGGTGAATAGGAAATGGGATGCTCTCTTCATTTTGTATAGTAGATGTTGTAGGTTTTATGCTTGGATATTCCTGTTGATTAGGTAAGTGAATTGATTGTCTATATTGATGACTGAAATTTTTCTTAGCCTAGATCGATGCATGATTAACTCCCATGGCCTTCGTTTCCCCACATATCTTGGCCACCTTGTGGTGTTTGATTATGGCCCTTGTGGTTGTTTTTCCTTAGTCCCTAGCTCACCAGTCCTCGCCTGAGCAGTTGGCCAGGAGCTTGATCTATGATCGTTTCCTTAGCATTAAAATACCTATGGATCTCAACGCCCTTATTTTCTGTGTGAGGATGATGAGTGAAGGATGAACCTGTTAGCCGGCTACCCTTTATGTTTGTCCTTGGCTGATTATTGATTTCTCCATCTAACAATGACCTCTGTGTGTGGATTATCTCATGTCTTGGTTGGTTTTCTCTATGCCTTGACTGATAGAACCCTTGCAATCATTCCATGACCTTTCCCATTAGATCCTTTCATTCTCTTACTATTGTTTGCATTGTATTGGGGTTATAGAAATGGAAGAATAGATTGACTCTCTATGTGAAATTTTTTGGGTATTTTGGCAATGGAAAAAAGCAATGGTTTCATGTCTACATTTTTTATTATTTTATATTCTAGCAATAAAAAAAAAAAAAAAAATTGATTTCAGGTCTACATTTTTATAATGGTATCCTGGAAATGGAAACATGTTTTTATTTGATTTCTTGTCTGCATTTATATTTATGACGATAAATGAAAAACGTTTTTGTATTCCTGTCTGTGTGGTATTGGTATCCTAGCAATGGAAAATGAATTCATTTCCATATCTGCATTTTTCAATCGTTTTTCCCTTTTAAATGATTATGGCAACATGGAGTTCCTTCTTGTGCGTTTTGGGCACATCATTTTGCATATTTTAAATACTTATAGCCATGAATGTCCTTCTGGTTTGTCCCTGTACATGTTTTTCCCTTTTAAATTGAGACTGTGATTGCTGTGTAAATGCTCACGATTTTACCATCCAAAATGTGACTGAGTTGTTGTTAAATTACCCACGTTTTTGCTTTTAAAGATTGACATAGATTGTTGTTTAAAGGCCGACGATTTTTGCCTTAAAAATGTGAAGAGATTGTTGTTAAATTACCCACGTTTTTGCTTTTAAAGATTGACATAGATTGTTGTTTAAATGCCCACGAAGTTTCCTTCAAAACTGGTGATTGTTTTGTTGCCAATGACCATGGTTTGAATTTAAAAACGGACTGTGTAGACCAACGTTTTTAGCTTGTTTCAGAGTGTTTCTATCACTAAGTTTACACCACGATTTACAAATGAATTCACTGTGTATTCATCACTGAATCCAAGCAATTTATCACTGATTACAACTCATTTTTATCTATGTGTTTATAGTATTCATACCATGGATTTAAAGCGGTTTTGTCACTGAATTCAGCGTGTTTTCATCACTGAGTTTACTCCATGTTTTACCAATTAATCTACGGTGTATTATTCACTAAATCCAAGTGATTCCATCACTGATTACAACGTGGTTTTATCTCTGAGTTTTTACTATGTATACCACTAAGTTTGTTGTTAAATGACCATGACTTGCCTTAATTATTGATTGAGTTGCAATTTTGTTTTGTCCCTTTTATCCTCCTTCACATTGAACGCATACCCAACGTTGTCACTGCCAAGATTTAATTACCACAACAATGTTACTGGCCATGTTGATTATCATGTTAATTGCAATATGAAATGCTATATTTTTTCCTTATAAATTGACAGAACAATTGCCACAACAATTTTAATGGTCAACAGATTCCTTCTATTGATTAAATTCCACAACGAGTTAAATAGTTAACAGTTATATAAATCGCCTGGTTATTGTGCTATGAATGGTTATGTTAACAGTCATGCAAATTGCCTTGTTAATTTTATATTAATTGTACGTTAACTAGAATGTTAAATGCCTTGTTATTGTTATATTACTTATCATGAAAACGGTCATGTAAACTATCTTGTTAATGCCATATTAATTGTCATGTAACTGCTATGGTAATCACCTTGTTAAATTGCTACAACAATGTTAATAGTTAGCAGTTTCCTTCTCTAAGATAATAGACCGCTAGCATTTTTAGTTCAATCATTATATCTAGACTAATGTTGAGGTTTAACTGTTCATAAGTGCTAATGGTAGCATTCCACTTTAGGAATGTTAATGTTGTTATTCAAGTTTATGGCTAGTTGGATGGGGATTCAAGTTAATATAGAATTGTCCATTTAGGTTGTAATAAATATTAAAATTAGTATGGTCAGTAAAGACTAGATTGAAAATTTTAGACTTGCTAAATTAGATATGTAATTAATGTTAGTTGGATTTATAGATATCGCCTAATTGGTAACTCAAACTCGCTAAATTGAATCATAATTCATGTTAAGTTTAGTTGGTAACTCATTGACTAATGAGATTTAGACTGGTTAATTGATCTGTAATTAATGCCAATTTAAATCATACATATTGACCATTTAGCCTTCATTAATGTTTGGGTTGTTGACAAAGTCATTTTTAGCTTGTGCTTCCCATTGAGGGTGTTGTTGTTCATTTTAATTAATGTTTGTACTTGGTTTTGTCAACATTTGATGTGCTTGGTTTGCTCACTGTACGGGTTCTAGTTACTTTTGTAATTAATTTTGGGTGGATGGGGTTGTTAGGATTATTGTTCTTATCTTAGTAGGCTTGGTCTGCTTGTGTCGAACAAAATGTAGACACCTCATTGTTCCTCATAACAGTCGCCAGCCTTGAGACCTTAAATGGTCAAAATCGATGGGAACCTGGGCTTGAGCATTGCTTATGTGTCCTTGAGGTCCTAACCATTGCAGGGTAGGATGGGTAAGTAGTCATTCTTATTCTTCGTCGGTTAAATGTCATACATTTCTTCCAGGTGCTTGATGCGATTTTATGTTAGGTCATTATGTTATTGTTGCATGAGTTGCATGTGATGTCTTCATATTCATATTGTGATGTTGAGTATAATGTCATTATAATCTTGCTACACACACACACACACTAAAAAAAAAATTAAGGGTTCTTTTACCTATTGTACATCGTAGGAGTCGTACCAGATGGGGACGTTACATGTGGTATCAGAGCGGGTTAAAGCCGCAACTTGGGATCATTATGGATTTTGTTGATATGATTTGATTATAATGTTACTAATTCAATTGACTTGTATTCGTGCAGGTAATCATGGTTAGAGGACACCGTGGAGGAAGACGACAGGGTGCTAGGGGAGGAGGCACGGCGCCTCTAGTAGCATCCATGCATGAGGGGTGTAACCACTAGGGAGACGAGTAGGTTGTTGGATAGGAGCATATAAAAGTGGGTGATTTCGTCGGAATGATGAGATATTTTATGCGCATGTCTGAGGCACTGATCAGTCGTTTGGACAAAGATGAGGCCAGGGCATCGACACCTGCTGAGGTTCCATTGTGTACCCTTCTCGGTATTGGTAGCATTCATCGTGAACTTGAGAAGGTCAAATTTCCCATGTTCTTTGGTTCCCCCGATGACGCAACTGCCGAGGCATGGTTGGAGAACATGGCGATGTTCTTTGCACTTTGTGATTATACCTCAAACATGAGGGTTTGTATGGTGGTATTTCAACTGAAGGGGAGCACTCTTCTATGGTGGAAGATGCTCCTACTGCAGTTGAACATGGCCATTGAAGATGTGTCATGGGAACTATTCGAGGAATGGTTCCGAGAGAGGTACCTTTCAGAGGAATTCATTGAGCGTCATCTCAATGAGTTCAATGCCGTATGACAGGGTGGTCGTAGGGTGCCCGAGTACAAGGCTTGTATTATGGATCTTCTCTGGTATGCTCCACAGCTTAACACTGAGAAACTTAAGGTCAATAGGTTCGTGTTCGGCTTTAATGGAAGCATACGTGCAAAGGTCAGGATTTTGATGCCTCAAACCTTGCATGATGCCATCCAAAAGGCCCTCATAGCGGAGGAGGAGATTATCAATGGGGGTCAGAGAAGGACTCCAGTGAGACCAACAAGGCAGGTGTCATATAGTGTGCAGCAACATCAAAACACCAGCTAGACATATGCCAGGATATCATGGCTTCCAGAGGGGATCCACTTTCAGTACACCTCGACGATCGATGCCTCAGTAGTGGACACCTTAATGGGGACCAAAGAATCAACAACAACATCGATTGTTGCAGTAATAGTTTAGGCTTGTTTAGCAGAATAGACCAAGATTCCAGGCCGTCGGGCCATCACCTTTTACTTCGGGTACCAAGACTACTGGGACGAAGAAGGGGTGTTGGACATGTGGGGAGCCACACTACCAGTGCGACTGCCCTGTGGAGAGGACTAGAGCATCCATATTAGTTGGACCCACTACCATGGGAGATATGGGCAAGGCCCATCGGATTCATGCAACGATGAATAACCTCTAGGCAGAGCACCATTCAAATGTGCTCGAGATGAAAGGTACCTTCATTGACCAAACCCTTATTATTTTGATAGATCTCAGTGCTACCGAGAGTTTCATTTCTGGTGTAGTGCTAAAAATGATTAAGGTAAAGGTAGTCAAACTGGATGAGTTTAGCTTCGTAGAGATGCCTTCGGGATCCAAACAAAAGGTTGGAGGAAAGGTTACGGTTTTTATCCTCAACCTGGGAGAGTTTTTCACCAAGGCTAACCTGTACATCATGATCTTAGGATCTTATGATGTCGTGATTGGTATGGACTAGTTGGAATCGCATGAGGTGATACTCAACTGTAAGATGAAACGGTTGAGCTTGGTAGATGACAAGGGACAAAGACATGTGATTGTAGGATGGAATCAAGGAGTTTCCCTGAGGTTCATCTCTTCCTTACATCTATGGAAGAGCATGCGCAAGGGGTGGAAGCTTTATGCGATCCTTGCATTAAACGAGAAGGGATTAGTGGAAGGTTTAAAACACCTTCCAGTGGTGAGAGAGTTTGTGGATGTATTTCTGAAGGAGTTACCTGGGATGCCGCCAGAGAGGGAATTAGAGTTTACTATAGACCTAAAACTAGGAACTGAACCGATAGCGAGAATGCCTTATCGAATGTCGACCCTAGAATTAGAAGAGTTAAGAATGAAACTAAAGGAGTTGTTGGACCTAGGACTAATATGTCTTAGTGTGTCACCATGGGGTGTGTTATCGCACAGTTTGTAGGAAAGGTTTAGGTATCTTGAGTCAAGGCTTCAAACTGGCATAACAGGAACTTCCCCACCCACTGTCACCTCGATGGGGAGCTCTTTCTATTTAGGGTGGCTAATCCCAAGGGAGATGTCCCTAGTAATCTGGGGTTCTGAAGGAGAAGGATCAAGGTTTTAAGGATTTCAAGGTTAAGGATAGGCTTCCCTTCACAGATTACTTCCAAAATGATAGTCAAAATAAGAAGAGTCCCACTGGAAGGCACCTGTTTCTGAGACAAGACAAAAAGAACTAGAACATGCTGCAGTGGTTAGTGCTTCACAATTTAATGACTATCCTTAACATATATGAGCATTAATAGATGTAATTATTGACGAAGTCAATGATTGCATTTAAAGACAAAGGATTATAATACTTCTTCAATAAACACAAAGTGATACTATGCATTCAATGTATAAAATCAGTTCTTGTTATATTATCACAATGCAGTAAAATTCACAAATTTGCTCATATATATATAATGTTGCTGCGTCACTATTGCAAATTTGGTGACGTCATCCCTACTTCTGAATTAGTGTTTTGGAAAGCAAAAAGGTGAATTCTTTTCACATTAAACCAAAGAAAATATTCTATACTTCAAAAGCCAACCAAATCACAACGTCTTACACTCAAACAATGGTTAAAAAGAGGGTTGATGTCATCAATATTGTTGTTGTTACAAAGGTGACATCAACCCTAATTTGAAGTTAGTTTAAGGGGAAAAGAGGTGGACATTTTGCAAATTAGACCCATGAAAATATTCAACACATCAATGCCAAACAAATGATGACCTAGCCGCAATTTTTAAGCCAATCAAAAGTTAAATAAAGGCAAGAAGTCATCTTAGGGTTAGGGTTAGTAAAAACGCTAGGGTTAGTTAGGGTTTTAAATTCAAGAAAGTTTGAAAGAGTTTGTTTTAACACCAAAAGCTCAATGTTTTAGTATAGACTAGTGCCTTGGGGTAAATGGAGTCAAGGAGTAAGGCTAATGGCTTGGGATAATCTAAATCTAAGGACAGGAGAGTTAGGCTTGATAGTGTTGCGATGGTAGGGCCACCAAGTCAAAACCCTAAGGGGAGGAGGCTCATTCCGGTGTAGCTAGAGCTAGGCCTCATGCTCCTCCCTCTTTCCTTAGAACTCTTTGGCAAAATGGCTAGCTTTAAAATACAAGTCTAGGGCTGAAAAGTGTTGCTTGGGGACAAGGCTTTTCAAACCCTAAGAGTCCAAACCCTAGGTGTAAACTCAATTAGGCTTAGGACGTCCTCTTTTTTCAATTTATATCCAAAACTAACTCAGAAAAAAAGAAAGGCTAGTGTAGCTATGGCTAGGCTAAACCTTCTTTCATCAATGGCTAAACAAGTTTTTTTCATGGGGACATGAAGCCACGACCTACTTGTGTGTTGACTCCCTAGGGTTTCAATGATTAAGCATTATAATAACAATGTAACTATTCATGCAAGATATTTAATCAACAACCATTCAATCAAGAAGTTTTGATGAGAAAAACACTTACAAATTCATGAAGAATCTTATCAAACCCTAGTTGT
>ML781302.1:811383-885322 GCA_009831015.1 Picea engelmannii
CAATGACAAAAACACCATAAACATGCCAAAGATGATCCTTCCAAGTGTAGCGCCTCACTCCAAGAGAAAATATCCAAGACAAAAGATAAAAGAGTCACTCTCACAAGAGAGCAAGTTATGTTATGTCCAAATGAGGGTAAAATGTCCTCAATTTATATCATCCTGATGACCTTAAATTACAAAATAGGTCATTCAAAACAACCGACAAGGCTGACTTTACAATATTTCATTATTTGTCACTTAAAATGCTAAAAATATCAAAATAGAGCTAAAATGGGAGACGTCAGGCCCCTCTGAGGGAGACGTTAGCCCTTTTTGGGCCTGATCAACATCCAAGGGGCAAGACGTTGGCCCCTCTGGGCCTCCTGCAAGCAGCCAAAAGGTCCAAACACACTGCCACATCCTCCAGGAAACGTCCAGTCTACTATTACCCCCTGGGCTTTTAGCCCCTTCTTCCCACAAGACAAGATGTACCCTAGAAGGTCATGTTAATGGCCAGACTAGGGGAATGGGATGGATGAGTGAGGTATAAGATGAAAAAGTGATAATATGGAGGGAGCGGATGATGGCTCTGCAAATCCCCCTTGGTTGATAACCAAAACCCATGAATAACAGCTTGCTAAGTTGCCCCATCAATCGCCCCAACAATGGTCAAGTGGATTAGTGTAAGATCCAAGCAATCATCCGAAATGAAAGAAACCTAATGCATATATAAGAAGGTTATAATGATCAAATATGACACATACCATGATACCTCGGACCAATTACCTCATGGAGCAAGACCCCTCTCTGATGCAAGGCCAGTCGATAGTGATGGAAGTTGGTACTGCTGACAGAACAAGTCTGACTGAGAAGAAGAAATATGGGCCCTCCAGGGCCATGCTCAAGTCACTCCTACTCTCGGTACTCCATGTCTAGGACCATGTGGGCCTCGAGACATGATCTACTAGTTATCCCTAGATGATATCGGGGATAACATCTGGCTCCAACTCGGGGACATGTGCTAAATGTAGAGTGCATGAGAACCTCAACAATCTCTGGCGTAGACCTGTGACCTGCTCACACTTGAAAAAAAGGCATCAGCAACAAAAGGTTGGGTGGTATTTCCACGTCGCAAAGCAATAACATGTGCATAGTAAATGTGCATATAAGGCAATCATAAATGTAAATACAAAGCAAGATACTTACCTGTACTTACCTGTTGGTTGCATGTTGGTGTAGTCAAACAACCAATGAAGCCAATCCAGCAATGCTCCCTGATACCTACCTTTGTGCCTCATCATAAACCAAAACAATGATAAATCAAGCACAAAAATGTCATGAATTAGAACATATATCACATCATCAGGAGTCCCAAAGTCTAACTCATGGCGGCGGGTGGGAGGGACAAAATCCTGCCAAGTCCAACTCTGAGAAAAGTACTCAATCCTATCCGAGAAAGGGTCATGAAACATACTAGGTTCAGCAAACCAACTCAAAGGGCCTGTAAACTGGTCACCTAGGGTATTTTCATACTCTAAAGAAAGAATTGACAAAAAATTAGTAGAATATTAACATATTATCAAGAGAAGGTTGAAAAACTGATTGGAAATAGCATTACTCAACCAACCCTTGACATCTAGGGTTTGCCTAGGAGGAAACTCAACATGAAAAAGGCATTTCCCAACTACACCCTGAATGGAAAAGCAAGGCAAAACAATAACGGGTGGTTGGGATGAAAAGTCATGAGTAACCTTCTTCAAGCAAACGATGTCCTTACTTGTATCAAAATCTGAGCATAATGGTGGTTGGCAATCATCTTCATGAATAAAGTCTAAATGCTCAGTAGGGTACTCATCAAACATCTCAAGGTAAGACTGAAAATCATCCGAAAGATAAGGTAGTAGGTCCTCCTTGGTGTTTTGAAAGCTACAAGTAAAAACCTCATCTCCTTGTTGCCATTGGTTATTAGTAAACTGTTGTGACAACTGCAAGGGAAACACCTGGAGATGATTCTCAGTGTCATAGATGGGATCCAGGTCATACCCAACTATATCCCACCTACATATTCCGACATGTATGAATTCATCAATGTTATCAACTATGTCAGTATTAGTATCATAGCATGCAGGATTTGTAAGACTCAAAATTTCATCCTCCTCCTTCTTTTCATCACAAGGTAAAGCATCATCAAAAACTAGGGTAGGAGGGTAACTCATTGTTTCTTCTTGTGCAGGTACTTTGAGGGCTCTGGTGTTTTCAGCATGTGTTGTTTCTTCATCCTCATGGACTGCTTTAATTTCACAGCAAGGGACTTCTACTTCGTCCAAGGCTTCCATTTCCTCTTCATCTTCTGAATTAAGAGACACAATATCATTAGAACTTTGAAGTGGAAAATAACTAACCTTATCTTCACTTTGTTGTACAGGAGAAACAGGTTCTTGCATGTCTTCATCAGTGGGAGGAGCACAGGCGGACACTTCATCATCTTGTTCAGGTTCTTGCTCCTCATCCATGTCTTCATTCTCCTGGTTAGAAACTTGTTCCCCTCTCTTTTGCGTATCTTCAACAACGTTTCCATGGGAGACCAGTTTTATCAAGATGAGGGTGTCCATGGCATTGGAAGAGAGACTCTTTTCAATTTGAACAGCCATGTTGTGAGCTTCTGCAAGTGTTTTTGGATTCTTTTTATTTAGAAGAAAGCTCAAATGTCCTTGAAGTCCATTTGTATAGAGGTAAACAAGGTAGTTTCCTTCAGGACGATGGCTTCATGGAATCTGGTAGAGAAATCTCTGGAACCTAACCCCAAAAGCTCTGAAAACCTCAGACTCTTTTTTTTTTATGCCCTTAAGCTCTTTCATAAATGATTGTACATTTTCCATTTCCATGGTCCACTTTGCAAGGAAAACCTCTTCAAAAAGTTCCATAGAATTGATGCTGGCAGCTGGAAGGTTATCATACCATCTTCTGGCCTCTCCATGAAGGGAGGAAGAGAAAAGTTTCATCACCAAATATTCAGCCTCGTCGCTGACAGGGAAGTGTTGAAAGAATTTCCAAAATCTTCTCATGTGAGACTTGGGACATTCGTCCTCGATGCCAGCAAAACGAGGGAGGAAGTCCTCATAACGAGGAGGCATTTTCCTGGGATATCCAGGGATTTCACTCATATCTAAAGGTCTATAGCTTCCTGGGTCCCATTGTGAAGTCATCATTGACTTCGTCATCAATGGAGTCGCTAGATAGTTTCCCTGAAACTACCAAAGAATAGGGGGAAAAAAGGGTAGTGGAGTCACCAGGTAAGCTTACAAGAAAGGCTTCTAAAGAAAGGCTTAACAAAGGTTTGTCGTTGAGGAATATAGACTCAGTGTTCCCCGACAATGGTGCCAAAATGTTATCGCATAGTTTGTAGGAAAGGTTTAGGTAGATCGATTCAAGGCTTCAAACTGGTGTAATAGGAACTTCCCCACCCACTGTCACCTCGATGGGGAGCTCTTTCTATTTAGGGTGGCTAATCCCAAGGGAGACGTCCCTAGTAATATGGGGTTCTGAAGGAGAAGGATCAAGGTTTTAAGGATTCCAAGGTTAAGGATAGGCTTCCCTTCACAAATTACTGCCAAAATGATAGTCAAAAGAAGAAGAGTCCCACTGGAAGGCACCTGTTTGCAAGACAAGACAAAAAGAACTAGAACATGCTGCAGTGGTTAGTGCTTCACAATTTAATGACTATCCTTAACATATATGAGCATTAATAGATGTAATTATTGACGAAGTCAATGATTGCATTTAAAGACAAAGGCTTGTAATACTTCTTCAATAAACACAAAGTGATACTATGCATTCAATGTATAAAATCAGTTCTTGTTATATTATCACAATGTAGTAAAATTCACAAATATGCTCATATATATATAATGTTGTTGCATCACTATTGCAGATTTGGTGACGTCAGCCCTACTTCTGAATTAGTTTTTTGGAAAGAAAAAAGGTGAATGTTTTGCACATTAAACCAAAGAAAATAGTCTATACTTCAAAAGTCAACCAAATCACAACGTCTTACACTCATACAATGGTTAAAAAGAGGACTGGCATCATCAATATTGTTGTTGTTACAAAGGTGATGTCAACCCTAATTTGAAGTTAGTTTAAGGGGCAAAGAGGTGGACGTTTTGCAAATTATACCCATGAAAATATTCAACACATCAATGCCAATCAAATTGTGACCTTGCCGCAATTTTTAAGCCACTCAAAATTTCAATAAAGGCAAGACGTCCTCTTAGGGTTAGGGTTAGTAAAAATGCTAGGGTTAGTTAGGGTTTTAAATTCAAGAAAGTTTGAAAGAGTTTGTTTTAACACCAAAAGCTCAACGTTTTAGTATAGACTAGTGCCTTGGGGTAAATGGAGTCAAGGAGTAAGGCTAATGGCTTGGGAGAATATAAATCTAAGGACGAGGGAGTTAGGCTTGATAGTGTTGCGATGGCAGGGCCACCAAGTCAAAACCCTAAGGGGAGGAGGCTCATTCCGGTGTAGTTAGAGCTAGGCCTCATGCTCCTCCCTCTTTCCTTAGAACTCTTTGGAAAAATGGCTAGCTTTAAAATACAAGTCTAGGGCTGAAAAGTGTTGCTTGGGGACAAGGCTTTTCAAACCCTAGGTGTAAATTCACTTAGGCCTAGGATGTCCTCTTTTTTCAACTTATATCCAAAACTAACTTAGAAAAAAGAAAGTCTAGTGTAGCTATGGCTAGGATAAACCTTCTTTAATCAATGGCTAAACAATTTTTTGTCATGGGGACATGAAGCCACAACCTACTTGTGTGTTGGCTCCCTAGGGTTTCAATGATTAAGCATTATAATAACAATGTAACTATTCATGCAAGATATTTAATCAACAACCATTCAATCAAGAAGTTTTGATGAGAAAAACACTTACAAATTCATGAAGAAGCTTATCAAACCCTAGTTGTAACACCTTCCAATGACAAAAACACCATAAACATGCCAAAGATGATCCTTCCAAGTGTAGCGCCTCACTCTAAGAGAAAATATCCAAGACAAAAGATAAAAGAGTCACTCTCACAAGAGAGCAAGTTATGTTATGTCCAAATGAGGGTAAAACGTCCTCAATTTATATCATCCTCATGACCTTAAATTACAAAATAGGTCATTCAAAACAGCCGACAAGGCTGACTTTACAATATTTCATTATTTGTCACTTAAAATGCTAAAAATGTCAAAATAGAGCTAAAATGGGAGACGTCAGGCCCCTCTGAGGGAGACGTTAGCCCTTTTTGGGCCTGATCAACATCCAAGAGCCAAGACGTTGGCCCCTCTAGGCCTCCTGCAAGTAGCCACATGTGCCACAAGGTCCAAACACGCTTCCACATCCTCCAGGAAACGTCCAGTCTGCTATTACCCCCTGGACCTTTAGCCCCTTCTTCCCACAAGACAAGATGTACCCCGGAAGGTCATCCTAATTGCCAGAATAGGGGAATGGGATGGATGAGAGGGGTATAAGATGAAAAAGTGATAAGATGGAGGGAGCAGATGATGGCTCTACAAATCCCCCTTGGTGGCTAACCAAAACCCATGAATAATAGCTTGCTAAGTTGCCCCATCAATCGCCCCCAACAATGGTCAAGTGGATTAGTGTAAGATCCAAGCAGTCATCCGAAATGAAAGAAATCTAATGCATATATAAGAAGGTTATAATGATCAAATATGACACATACCATGATACCTCATACCAATTACCTCGTGGAGCAAGAGCCCTCTCTGATGCAAGGCCAGGCCGATAGTGATGGAATCTAGTACTGTTGACAGAACAAGTCTGGCTGAGAAGAAGAAAGAGGGGCACTCCAGGGCCATGCTCAAGTCACTCCTGCTCTAGGTACTCCATGTCTAGGACCATGTGGGCCTGGAGACATGATCTCCTAGTTATCCCTAGATGATATCGGGGATAACAGGGTGCACTTATTATTTTCATATGAAAGAAGGATGGGTCGTGGAGGCTCTTCATTGACTATCATCAATTGAACAAGGCCATGATTAAGAATCAATATCTGTTGCCGAGGATTGATGATATATTTGATCAAATGAAGGGTGCAACAGTGTTCTCAAAGATCAGTTTGAAATAAGGGTATCACCAATTACAGATTAAGGAATATGATGTCCCTAAGACCTCCTTTAAGATGAGGTTTGGTCATTACGAGTTTATTGTTTTACTTTTTCGACTGACAAACACCCCAGAGGCATTTATGAGTTTGATGAATGGGGTGTTCCACGAGTACTTGGACAAGTTTGTCCAAGTATTCATTGACAAGATTTTGATCTACTCTCGGACGGCGGAGGAGCATGATGAGCACTTGCACTTGGTACTACAGTGTCTGCGAGAGCACAATCTATTTAGGAAGTTGTCCAAATTCTATTTTTATCAATCGAAGATTCACTACTTAGGGCATGTCATATCCATCGAAGTCATCGTCGTGGATCCTGCCAAGGTCAAGGCTATTCTAAAATGGCCTGAGCCGATGAATGTCCTAGAAGTGTGTAGCTTCATGGGTTTAGTAGGATACGATTGACAGTTCATTGAGGGGTTTTCGAAGATAGAAAATCTGATCACTGAATTGTAGAAGAAAAACAAGAAGTTTGTTTGGACCAAGAAATGCGCGAAAGCATTTTGGAGGCTCAAGGAGTTGTTGACAACAACACTGATACTAAAGGTCCCTTAAATGGACATGGACTTCTTGGTATGCACTGACGCATCCAAGGAAGGATTAGGTGGGGTCTTAATGCAAGATGAATGAGTGATCTCCTACATTTCGCGGAACCTGAGAAGGCATGAGGAGAACTATGTGACACACAATTTGGAGTTGTTAGCCATCATATATTCCTTGAAGATTTGGAGACACTATCTTGTTGGATGTAAATTTGAACTAAAGATTGACCACCGTGGACTACAACACATCTTTACACAAAGCGACCTGAACGCGTGACAATGGCGTTGGTCGGAATTGCTTGGCGAGTATGACTTCGAGATTACTTACATAAAAGGAACAATGAAACAAGTGGCAGATGTATTGAGTCAAATACCATGCATCTTTTTGGTGCTACCCCTTCAAACAAATCTGTGTGAAAAGATTCTAACTTTACAGCATGATGATTACTGGTACAAAGAGGTCGAGGGTTTTATCGGACAAAACACAATGATGGTACAATGATTTGAAGGATTTTTTTTTTATAGGGATGGTTTATTTTGGTTCAAAAAATTGATCTATGTACCATTGAACGACGATTTGAGGATGTTGATCCTGAGCGAGGCTCATAGAATAGTTTACATGGCTCACCCAGAAGTCATGAAGATGAGGGAAGACCTTAAACCCTTATTCTTCTGGAAGGGAATGAAGGCAAACATATTCAACTATGTGGCCAGAAGTCTATAATGTCAGTAGGTAAAGGATGAACATAGACACCCAATAGGATTACTGTAACCACTCACTATTCCAGAATAAAAATGGGAGGTTATTTCAATGGATTTTACTGTTGGATTTCCACTGACGACAAGGAGACATGACTCGATTTTCATAGTAGTAGACACTCTGATGAAGAGTGCTCACTTTATTCCTATGCGTACGATGTATCAAACACTTGACATAGCTAGAGTTTTCATCAGTGAGATCGTGAGTCTACATGGAGTGCCTAAGAGGATTATATTTGATCGGGGATCAGTGTTTACTAGACGATTTTGGATGAGTTTCCAAGAGGCTTTGGGAACCCAAATTAACTTTAGTACTATGTATCACCCAGAGACTGACGAGAAAAAATTTGAGGAAATGGTGCACATGTACATGATGGACCAACAAAAATGTTGGGAATAATTCTTACAACTAGTGGAGTTCACTTACAACAATAGTTACCAGAGCACCATTAAGATGTCGCCTTTCGAGTTTCTTTACAGGCGATTGTGTCGGATGCATTTGAGTTGGGATCGACTTGAGGATAGGGTTCTGGTGGGACCAAAAGTGATCAAATAAATGGAATAGAAAATGAAAACAATAAGACGAAGGATTAAAGAAGCATAGGATCGACAAAAGAGTTATGCCAATGCGCACCATGTCAAATGTAGTTACGAGGTTTGAAATCGAGTCTTATTGCGGGTTAAACCACATAAGAGTTTGATCAAGTGTGGGAAGGGAGATAAAATATCTCCTAGGTTTGTGGGACCTTTCAACATTGTGGAGAGAAAGGGGCCCGTGGTTTATTGACTAGCCTTGCTATATTCTTTGAGACGTATGAACGATGTTTTTCATGTATCTGTTTTGAGACATTATATTAATGATCCTACAGATGTTATTAACATGATTTCCTTCCAGGTATCAGACGAGGGGGCACTCACAGCTGAGACGATCCACATCTTGTATCATCGTGTTTGACAAGTACGACGTGGAATGATAGAGAAAGTCAAGGTCCAGTGGCACAATTATAGTCTGCACTCGATGACTCGGGAGGACACATATGATATGCGCCAACAATTTCCATTTTTGTTTGATAGATAGACATATGATACTGTGATACACTTTATTTCGGCATATATACTGTGAAACTTCGGGATGAAGTTTAGACCAAGAGGGGGTGTATGTAACATCCCTCTCTAATGCACTGAGCGAACTTATTCTTTGAGGACACCTACTCTCAAGTGATCTGGATTATTATGCTATTAAAACTTTTGATTTTGATTATGAGGCGTCATGGGTTGATGACATGTTGTTTTACTTCATTGACATAGACAGGTTCTATTGACTCAGTTTACTGAGTGTGCATAATTTTGGACCTCGAGGATGCAGAGGCATTGATGGAACCCCTTGGACTCTAGATCGAGTCAGGGAGTGTACCATTGGGGTTTGATGGTATTACTATGATATTAATGCTTCTGAATAGATGATATGATATGGATATAATCTGAGACGATTTGTTGATGATGCAGGCTGATGATAGCTTGCCAAACAGACTCACATGTGGAGTAAATGGGTCATGCACGACTACCAGAGATGTTGAGGGAGAGGTGTGGACAAGAGCCCTGCCACATCCTACTAGCACTCTCGCCATGGCTCGAATTGTAGGTTAACATTTACCTAGTTCAAGAGGACCCACGATGTCGTGAGGGTAGACTGTGACAGTCACTCATGATGATTCTAAGGGGCATGCAATAAGGAGAGGGTGTAATTCCTTAGAGGCCCTTAGTCTCTCACAAATTCACATGGTTGAGTATTGGCTCCAGGGGTTTATGATGTCTACCATGTCAGTCAAGAGGTGAGTGGAACCCTTGGAGAACATAGTGCGTCCTGAAGGGCACGTCATGCAAGGGAAACAGATTGAGGTGAGTGGCACTCTTGGAGCACCTAGTCTTTCCTGAAGGGCAGGTCGCGTTGTTTTGATAAATGAATGAACCTAGACAGCCTTAGGATGAATAATGTGATAAGAATTTAAAAAAATAAAAAAACATTGTCGCTAATAAAATGTCGCCCATCACAAAAATTAAGGTCTAGGTATAAATCATGCTAGTGGTAAAACTTTATCCTTTTTATTAAATAAATAAATAAATAAATCTGTTGGAATAAAATTTTAAAAAACACAGGTAATTAATTGTTTTATTATTTTTGATAATTTAAAATATACTAATTAAATGAGAAAAGAGAAAAAGGGTTAATTTCCATAATTTCCACACCTGCTTTTTTGAGTTCTAACTAAAAAGGGGAAAGAGGGAAAATCTAAAATATCAGGAAACTAGGAAAAGAGGTAACATAAAAAGGTAAAAAGGGGAACATAAGTGATCCGTCAAGAATTTTCGAATGACTTATGGTTGAGTTTTTAATTTGCATGAATTAATTGACCATTGGGAAACTTAACGAAAGAATGAGAAAAGAAAAAGAATTATACAGCCATATACATATATGCAGATCTGAAATACAATGAAAAACAACAAACCATAATGCACAGGTTGATAACGGAGCTCGGCACAACTTTGCCTACGTCGCCGAGCCTTTTCTCTGTGAGGGAGGCTTCTTTATTTCTGTTCGAAATCTTATTAGTACATCTTTACAATTCCGAATGGCTTCTATAATGATCTGGTCATGTTCACCATGATCTCTAGAATCTTTCACAAAAAACGACACCTGAAACGGATGTCCCGAGCTCTCAGAAATCGTCCGACAGCATCTCCTCCTCAACAGCTTCCCTGCCTCAAACTGGCTTAGACCTGGCTTTGCCTCAGCATCTATGCTCTCCAAAACCGTCAAAAATCTCCATAAGCTTACCAAATGGCCTCAACATGGCCTTGGTTAAATAGTTGGGAAAGTTGGTTAGCAATCTCCAACTTCCTCCAAAGAATTAGGCTCTAAAAAAGCCCAATAACTCCCAAAAATGAGTTAATTACATTAAAATTGGCTTAATTAATAATAAAAAGCCAAAGTGGTTATAAAACCCACTTTTAAACCATAATATAGTTAATAAAACGGCTTTATCCCCCAAGCCTTGGGCGCGCCCCCCTTTCTTGGTCATATGGTACATTTATATGCCCACGGGGCCAATGTCTAAAACCCCTCGCGCGTTAACATCGGGTCACATGGCTCATATATAAAAACCGTGGTTTTATTACCCCGCGCTCCCGTATGAACTCCCGTGCAAATAAACAGTTATATGAATGGTTACATGTGTTGGAGCGAGGGCTGGGGCTAAGCCCCGACCCTTTTTCCCACCGCTTGAACCTTTGGGTAAGTTTAAATAAATATTTCGCCGAATACATTACAAGCACCACCGTCCGGCCATATGGTTAGCCCAATTTGCTGGTTCATTCGCTCCCTGGGAGGTCATGGGTTCGACCCCCGACATCACCAAAACCAATTTTTACACCAAACATAATAGCCAATCATACGACGCCATGTGGCAGCCCGTGACTGGGCCACGTGGTGCCTTAAAAACCAACCACAACCTGACACGTGCCAGCATTTGATTGGCCCATGTCACCTGAGCCACGTCAGTGCACCGTAATGCCACATCATCCTCCATGAAATCCTACCACATCATCTACCGTACGATGCTGACGTCATCCCGTGCCACGTGTCACCCTTCCAGTAGTGACACATGTCACCTCGGGATTGGTCCAACCATACGCCATAATGCCAAATCTGCCTACCACGTGTCACGCTCTGGAGCCGCCATGTGTCCTGTATGGAATCTACCACGTGTCATCGTACAGACCTGCCACATGTCCCTGTATGGACTGACACGTGTCTTGTACGGATTGTACGGACAGGTACAGTCAGCATCCCAAAATTTTGCCTGTTTGGCTCGACGGACATAATGCGATATCTTCTTCATACGGACTCCGTTTAACATAAAAATTATACCACCGGAATTAGGAAGACGAGCCAGACGCAATGGTGTTGGTTTTGTCGGATTCCGAGCACTTTCATTTTTGAGCATTTTTCATGCCCTGTCAGGCTTCTGAATCTGATTTCGGATCAATAAGGGAAAAAGAGGAAAGTCAAACTTAGTAAAATATCTACCATTTAAGAGCCTTCTAATTTAAACTAAACTAGCAATTTAATAATAGGGAAAGCCATTAAAATATGTAAGAGAATAATGGGGACACCTAGGAGTGATTCTAGGAGTAACTCTAGGTGGGTGAGGGAAATAAAGATAATGAATTAATTAAAGAAATTAAATTATGGAGGAATGAAGGGGATGGGTGACACTTGTACGGGGGGGATTTTTTACGATTTAAATTCTAAAAACTTAACTAAACGAGATTTTTTGGAAATTAATGAACCACGAAACTCTATACAATGAAGGGAGGTGATGGAGGTTAGGGGATCTTCTGTTTGCGTAATGTTACACTGCAGAATTATCTACTTGACTGACATAACTTGTGGGAGTTTGGATACCCATCTCGGTGAGGAGTGGTAGCTCGGCCTTGCAAGGTGAGATGGGAGCTAGTCGAAATCTCTGGATAGTGTGTGTGTGGCCCCTTTGTGGCTCGGGGGGCTAAGGGGGAAGAAGAGTACCCCTAGTATTGGTTGGGAGGTACCAGTGAAGTCTCATCGGTCGGAAAGCAAGAGTTTCATGGAGAACGTGGACTTCACTCAGAGTGGGTGAACAGGAAATGGTATGCTCTCTTCATTTTGTATAGTAGATATTGTAGGTTTTATGCTTGGATCTGGTTGTTGATTAGGTAAGTGAATTGATTGTCTAGATTGATGACTGAAATTTTTCTTAGCCTAGCTTGATGCATGATTGAATCCCATGGCCTTCATTTCCCCACATATCTTGGCCACCTTGTGGTGTTTGATTGTGTCCCTTGTGGTTGTTTTCCCTTTGTCCCTAGCTCTCTATTCCTCGCCTGAGTAGTTGGCCAAGCGCCTGATCTATAGTTGTCGCCTTAGCATTAAAAGACTTATGGATATCAATGTCCTTCTTTTCTGTGCATGGATGATGAGGGAAGGATGAGCCTGTTAGCCGGCTACCCTTGATGTTTGTCCCTGGCTGATTGTTGATTCCGCCATCTGGCAATGACCTCTGTGTGTGGATTATCTGGTGTCCGGGTTGGTTTTTTCTATGCCTTGACTGATAGAACCCCTGCAATCATTCCATGACCTTTCCCATTAGATCCTTGCATTCTCTTACTATTGTCTGCATTGTATTGGGGTTATAGCAATGGAAGCACAGATTGATTCCCTGTATACAAATTTTTGGGTATTCTAGCAATGGAAAAACGCAATGGTTTCATGTCTACATTTTTTATTATTTTTTATTCTGGCAATAAAAAAAAAAAACGAATTGATTTCAGGTCTGCATTTTTATAACGGTATCCTGGAAATGGAAAAACGTTTTTATTTGATTTCCTGTCTTCATTTATATTTGTGTCCGGGAAATGAAAAATGTTTTTGTATTCCTTTCTGCATGGTATTGGTATCCTGGCAATGGAAAATGAATTCATTTCCATGTCTGCGTTTTGCCAGCATTTTTTCCTTTTAAATGATCATGGAAACATTGAGTTCCTTATGGTGCATTTTGGGCACATCATTTTGCATATTTTAAATACAGATAGATATGAATGTCCTTCTGGTGTGTCTCTGTACATGTTTTTCCTTTTTAAATTGAGACTGTGATTGTTGTGTAAATGCTCACGATTTTTCCATCCAAAAAGTGACAGAGTTGTTAAATTATCCACGTTTTTTCTTTTAAAGATTGACACAGATTGTTGTTTAAAGGCCCATGATTTTTTCCTTTAAAATGTGAAGAGATTGTTGTTAAATTACCCACGTCTTTTCTTTTAAAGATTGACATACACTGTTTTTTAAATTCCCATGAAGTCTTCAAAACTGGTGATTGTTTTGTTGTGAATGACCACGGTTGGAATTTAAAAACGGATTGTGTATACCAATGTTTTCATCTTTTTTTGGAGTGTTTCCATCACTAATTTTACACCACGATTTACAAATGAATTCATGGTGTATTCATCATTGAATCCAAGCGATTTATCACTGATTACAACTAGTTTTTATCTCTGAGTTTATAGTATTCATACCATGGAGTTAAAGCAGTTATGTAACTGAATTTGGCGTGCTTTCATCACTGAGTTTACACCATGTTTTACCACTGAATCTACGGTGTATTATTCACTGAATCCAATCGATTACATCACTGATTACAACGTGTTTTTATCTCTAAGTTTTTACTATGTATACCACTGATTTTGTTGTTAAATGACCACGACTTGCCTTAATATTTAATTGAGTTGTTGTTGACTGACCACGAGTTGGTCCTTCTGTAGTTTTGTTTTGTCCCTTTTATCCTCCTTCACAATGAACACATACCTAGTGTTCTCACTGCCAAGCTTTAATTACAACAACAATGATACTAACCATATTGATTATCATGTTAACTGCGATATGAAATGCTATATTTTTGCCTTATAAATTTCCAGAACAATTGCTACAGCAATGTTAATGGTCAGTAGATTCCTTCTATTGATTAAATGCCACTGCGAGTTAAATAGTTAACAGTTATATAAATCGCCTGGTTATTGCGCTGTGAATGGTTATGTTAACAGTCATGCAAATTGCCTTGTTAATGTTATATTAATTGTATGTTAACTAGAATGTTAAATTCCTTGTTATTTCTATATTAATTGTCATGAAGATAGTCATGTAAACTATCTTGTTAATGCCATATTAATTTTCATGTAACTGCTATGGTAATCACCTTGTTAAATTTCTACAACAATGTTAATAGTTAGGAGTTTCCTTCTCTATGATAGTGGACCGCTAGCTTTGTTAGTTCGATCATTATAGCTAGAATAATGTTGAAGTTTAACTGTTCATAAGTGCTAATGGTAACATTCCACTTTAAGAATGTTAATGTTATTATTCAAGTTTATGGCTAGTTGGATGGGGATTCAGTTAATATAGAATTGTCCATTTAGGTTGTAATAAATATTAAAATTAGTATGGTGAGTAAAGACTAGATTGCAAATTTTAGACTTGCTAAATTAGATATGTAATTGATGTTAGTTGGATTTATAGATATCACCTAGTTGGTAACTCAAACTCACTAAATTGAGTCATAATTCATGTTAATTTCGGTTGGTAACTCGTTGACTAATGGGATTTAGACTGGTTAATCGATCTGTAATTAATGCCAATTTAAATAATAGATATTGACCATTTAGCCTTGATTAACAGTTGGGTTGTTGACAAAGTCATTTTTAGCTTGCGCTTCCCATTGAGGGTGTTTTTGTTCATTTTAATTAATGCTTGTACTTGGTTTTGTAAACATTTAACATGCTTGGTTTTCTCACTATACGGGTTCTAGTTACTTGTGTAATTAATTTTGGGTGCGTGGGGTTGTTAGGATGACTGTCCTTAGCTTAGTAGGCTTGGTGTGCTTGTGTCGGGTGGGATGTAGACACCTTCTTGTTCCTCAAAACAATCACCAGCCTTGAGACCTTAAATGGTCAAAATTGATGGGAACCTGGGCTTGAGTGTTTCTTATGTGTCCTAGAGGTCCTAACCATTGCAGCGTAGGATGAGAGGGTAGTCATTATTATTCTTCGTCAGTTGAATATCATACATTGCTTCTAGGTGCTTGATTTGCTTTTATGTTAGGTCATTATGTTGTTGTTGCATGAGTTTCATCCGACGTGTTCATCATCGTATTGCGATGTTGAGTATAATGTCATTATTACCTTCCTACACACAAACCCACACACACACTAAAAAAAAAATTAAGGGTTCTTTTATCAGTTGTACATCATAGGAGTCATACCAGATGGGGACATTACATGTGGTATCAGAGAGGGTTCAACCTATGACTTGGGATCGCTACGGTTTTTGTTGATATGATTTGATTATAATGTTACTATTTGAGTTGACTTGTATTTGTACATGTAATCATGGTTAGAGGACGTTGTGGAGGTAGATGATGGGGTGCTAGGGGATGAGGGGCAACACCTCCAGTAGCATCCACACCTAAGGGGTCTAACCCCCAGGGAGACAAGCAGGTTGTCAGACATGAGCATATAGCAACGGATGATGTGGTTAGAATGATGAGATCTTCTGCATGTCAGAGGCATTGATCAACCGTTTAGACAGAGACGAGGCCAGGGCACTAGCACCCACTGAGGTTCCACTGCATGCCCCACTCAGTACTGGCAACATTCACTGTGAACTCGAGAAGGTTAAATTTTCCAAGTTCTTTCATGCCCCTGACGGAGCAGCCACTGAGGCATGGTTGTAGAACATGGTGATGTGCTTTGAACTTCATGATTATACCTCCAACATGAAGGTCCGCATGGTGATATTTCAACTGAAGGGGAGCGCTCTTCTATGGTGGAAAATGCTCCTACCATAGCTGAACATGGTCGTCGAAGATGTGTCATGGGAACTGTTCGAGGAATGGTTTTGAGGGAGGTACCTTTTAGAGGAATTCATTGAGCATCAGCTCAGTGAGTTCAACGCCTTACGAAATGGTGGTCGTACAATGCCCTAGTATGAGGCTCATTTTATGGAGCTTCTCCGGTATGCTCCACACCTTAACAATGAGAAACTTAAGGTCAACAGGTTTGTGTTCAGCCTTAACAACAACATACGTGCAAAGGTCAAGATTTTGATGCCTCAAACCTTTCATGATGTCATCCAGAAAGCCCTCATAGCAGAGGAGGAGCTTATCAGTGGGGGTCAGAGAAGGACTCCAATGAGACCAACAGGGCAGGTGTCATCTGGTGTGCAGCAGCTTTAGACACCATCCATACATATGTCAGGATATCATGGCTTCTAGAGGGGATCCACTTTCACTACACCTCAATGATCGATGCCTCAACAATGGACACCTTATCGGGGACCACAACATTAGTAGCAGCGTTGACCGCAACAACAATAATTTAGGCCTGTTTAGCATAATAGACTAGGATTGCAGGCCGGCAAGCCATCACCTTCTACTTCAGGTACCAAGACTACTAGGCCAAAGAAGGGGTGTTGGACATGTGGGGAGCCACACTACCAGTGCAACTACCCTATGGAGAGGTATAGAGCATCCAGATTAGTTGGACCCACTATCGTGGGAGATATGGGAAAGGCCCATCAGAATCATGCAATGCTGAATAATCACCAGGCAGAGAACCAGTCGACTGTGCTCAAGATGACAAGTACCTTCGCTAACCAAACCCTTAGTATTTTGATAGATACTGGTGCTACTGAGAGTTTCATTTCTGGTGTTACACTAAAAATGATTAAGGTAAAGGCAGTTGAACAATATGAGTTTAGCTTCATAGAGATGGCTTCAGGAGCCAAACAAAAGGTTGGAGGAAAGGTTATGGGTTGTATCCTCAACCTGAGAGAGTTTGTCACCAAGTCCAACTTGTACGTCACGATCTTACGATCTTATGATGTTGTGATTGGTATGGACTGGTTGGAATCATATGAGGCGATACTCAACTGTAAGACAAAATGATTGAGCTTGGTCGATGACGAGGGACAAAGATGTGTGATTGTAGGATGGAACTAGGGAGTTTCCCTCAGGTTCTTCTCTTCCTTACAGCTATAGAAGAGCATGCACAAGGGGTGAAAGCTTGATGCAATCCTTTCATTAAATGAGAAGGGATTAGTGAAAGGTTTAGAACACCTTCTGATGGTGAGAGAGTTTGCGGACGTATTTCTGGAGGAGTTACCTGGGATGCCTCCAGAGAGGGAATTGGAGTTTACTATAAACCTAAAACCGAGAACTGAACCGATAGCAAGAACGCCTTATCGGATGTTGATCCAAGAATTACAAGAGTTAATAATGCAACTGAAGGAGATGTTGGACCTAGGATTGATATGTCCTAGTGAGTCACCATGGGGTGAACTTGTTATTTTCATATGAAAGAAGATGGGTCATGGAGGCTCTGCATTGACTACAGTCAATTGAACAAGGCCACGATCAAGAATCAATATCCGTTTTCGAGGATTGATGATCTGTTCGATTAAATGAAGGGTATGATGGTGTTCTCAAATATAGATTTGTGATTAGGGTATCATGAGTTATGGATTAAGGAAGATGACGTCCCCAAGACCAACTTTAAGATGAGGTTTGGACATTACAAGTTTCCTATTTTTTCGTTTGGACTGACAAAGGCCCCAGGGATATTTATGAGTTTAATGAACGAGGTATTCCACGAGTACTTGGACGAGTTTGTCTAAGTATTCATTGATGATATTTTGATCTACTCTTGGACGATGGAGGAGCATGACGATCACTTGTGCTCGATACTATAGTGTCTGTGAGAGCACAAGTTGTTTGGGAAGTTGTCCAAATTCTCTTTTTTATCAATCGAAGAATCACTACTTAGGGCATGTCATCTCCGGTGAAGGCATCGTCATGGATCCAACCATGGTCGAGACTATTATGGAATGTCCTAAGCCGACGAATGTCCCGGAAGTGCATAGCTTCATGGGTTTAGCAGGATACTATCGATGGTTCATCGAGAAGTTTTCGAATATAGAAAATCCAATCACAGAATTGCAGAAGAAAAATAATAATTTTGTTTGGACCGAGAAATGCGCAAAATCATTTCGGAGATTCAAGGAGTTGTTGACAACAACACCGATACTAAAGGTCCCTGAAATGGATGCAGACTTCTTGGTATGTATTGACACATCCAAGGAAGGCTTAGGCGGGGTGTTGATGCAAGATGGATAAGTGATCGCTTACATTTTGAGGAAACTAAGAAGGCATGAGGAGAACTACGCGACACATGATCTCGAGTTGTTAGCCATTGTATATGCCTTGAAGTTTTGGAGACACTACATTGTTGGATGAAAATTTGAACTAAAGATTGACCACTATGGACTACAACAAATCTTTATGCAAAGCGACCTGAACGCGCGACAACGATGTTGGTTGCAATTGCTTAGCGATGAACCTGTTAGTCAGCTGCCCTTGATATTTGTCCATGGTTGATTGTTGATTCCGCCATCTGGCAACGACCTCTACATGTAGATTATCTAGTGTCCTGGTTGGTTTTCTCTATGCCTTGACTGATAGAACCCCTGCAATCATTCCATGACCTTTCCCATTAGATGCTTGCATTCTCTTACGATTGTCTGCACTGTATTGGGGTTATAGCAATGGAAGCATGGATTGATTCCCTGTCTGCAAATTTTTGGGTATTCTGGCAATGGAAAAATGCAATGGTTTCATGTCTGCATTTTTTATTATTTATATTCTAGCAATAAAAAAAAAAACGAATTGATTTCAGTTATACATTTTTATAATGGTATCCTGGAAATGGAAAAAAAAAATTATTTGATTTCCTGTCTGCATTTATATTTGTGTCCGAGAAATGAAAAACGTTTTTGTATTCCTGTCTGCATGGTATTGGTATCCTAGCAATGGAAAAAAAAATCATTTCTATGTCTGCGTTTTGCCAGAGTTTTTTCCTTTTAAATGATGATGGCAACATGGAGTTCCTTCTGGTGCATTTTGGGCACATCATTCTGCATATTTTAAATATGGATAGCCATGAATGTCCTTCTGGTGTGTCCCTGTACATGTTTTTCCCTTTTAAATTGAGAATGTGATTATTGTGTAAATGCTCATGATTTTGCCATCCAAAACATGACTGAGTTGTTGTTAAATTACCCACATTTTGGATTTTAAAGATTGACATAGATTGTTGTTTAAAGGCCCAAAGAGATTGTTGTTAAATTACCCATGTTTTTTCTTTTAAAGATTGACACAAACTATTTTTTAAATGCCCACGAAGTCACCTTCAAAACTGGTGATTGTTTTGATGTGAATGACCACAGTTGGAATTTATAAATGGACTATGTAGACCAATGTTTTCATCTTGTTTCAGAGTGTTTCTATCACTAAGTTTACACCACGGTTTACAACAGAACTCACGGTGTATTCATCACTGACTCCAAGCGATTTATCACTTTTACAAATCTTTTTTATCTCTGAGTTTATAGTATTCATACCACGACGTTAAAGTGGTTTTGTCAACGAATTCAACGTGTTTTCATCACTGAGTTTACACCATGTTTTACCACTGAATCTATGGTGTATTATTCATTGAATCCAAGCAATTCCATCACTGATTACAACGTGTTTTTATCTTTGAGTTTTTACTATCTATACCACTGAGTTTGTTTTTAAATGACCACGACTTGCCTTAATCATTGATTGAGTTGTTGTTGGCTGACCACGAGTTGGTCCTTCTGCATTTTTTTTTGGTCCCTTTTATCGCCCTTCATATTGAATGCATACCCAACGTTGTCATTGCCAAGCTTTAATTACCATAACAATGTTACTGGCCATGTTGATTATCGTGTTAATTGGAATATGAAATACTATAATTTTTTCTTATACATTTCCAGAATAATTGCTACAACAATGTTAATGGTCAACAGATTCCTTCTATTGATTAAATGCCATAGCGATTTAAATAGTTAACAGTTATATAAATCACCTTGTTATTGTGCTATGAATGGTTATGTTAACAGTCATGCAAATTGCCTTGTTAATGTTATATTAATTGTATGTTAACTAGAATTTTAAATGCCTTTTTATTGCTATATTAATTATCATGAAACCAATCATGTAAACTATCTTGTTAATTCCATATTAATTGTCATGTAACTACTATGGTAATCACCTTGCTAAATTTCTATAACAATGTTAATAGTTAGCAATTTCCTTCTCTATGATAATAGACCACTATCATTGTTATTTCGATCATTATAGCTAGACTAATGTTGAGGTTTAACTTTTCATAAGTGCTAATGGTAGCATTCCACTTTAAGAATGTTAATGTTGTTATTCAAGTTTATGGATAGTTGGATGGGGATTCAGATTAATATAGAATTCTCCATTTAGTTTGTAATAAATATTAAAATTAGTATGGTGAGTAAAGACTAGATTGCAAATTTTAGACTTGCTAAATTAGATATGTAATTGATGTTAGTTGGATTTATATATATCACCTAGTTGGTAACTCAGACTCGCTAAATTGAGTCGTAATTCATGTTAATTTCGGTTGGTAACTCGTTGACTAATGGGATTTAGACTGGTTAATCGATCTATAATTAATGCTAATTTAAATAATAGATATTGACCATTTAGCCTTGATTAACAGTTGGGTTGTTGACGAAGTCATTTTTAGCTTGCGCTTCCCATTGAGGGTGTTGTTGTTCATTTTAATTAATGCTTGTACTTGGTTTTGTAAAAATTTAATGTGCTTGGTTTTCTCACTGTACGGGTTCTAGTTACTTGTGTAATTAATTTTGGGTGTGTGGGTTTGTTAGGATGATTGTCCTTATCTTAGTACGCTTGGTCTTCTTGTGTCAGGCAGGATGTAGACACCTCCTTATTCCTCAGAACAGTCGCCAGCCTTGAGACCTTAAATGGTCAAAATTGATGGGAACCTAGGCTTGAGTGTTTCTTATGTGTCCTGGAGGTCCCAACCATTGCAGGGTAGGACGGGCAGGTAGTCATTCTTATTCTTCGTTGGTCGAATGTTGTACATTGCTTCCAGGTGTTTGATGTGCTTTTATGTTAGGTCGTTATGTTGTTGTTGCCTGAGTTTCATACAACATGTTCGTCATCGTATTGAAATGTTGAGTATAATTTAATTATTGCCTTCCTCTACACACACACACAAAAAAAAAAAAATTAAGGGTGATTTTACCGGTTGTACATCATAGGAGTCATACCAGATGGGGATGTTACACAAGTATTAATCATTTTACATCAATAATGTATGAGTTTTTTGAAAATCTCATAGAGAAAAATTAAATGCATGAGCATATAATAAAAGAATAAGAGAATGCATGTGACCCTTTTCCTCACAAATCATTAATAAAATGCATGAGAAAATAAAACTCAAAAGATATAGCTTCACCACCTTCACCACTATGTAGATCAACTTGGTGAACACTGTAAAGTTCTTCCATGTGGGGAAGACCATCTAGATCAGGGAGTGAAGAAGTATTTTATTTAGTCCACCCTAGCAATGATTGACTTTTACTAAAATTTGATTTTTTGATAGTAACCCTTTTATTCTTCATGTTATCCAACATATACTTGTATAATTAGAATCTTATCAAAGTATTAATTTCCACTAATGGAAGACCAATGTGTAAAATAAGGATGAGAAGGATAGGGTAAGGCATATTTTTTAATTTCCCTCTAAGGAACCCTAGAAACAATACAACCATGTACTTCAAAACAATACAAAATTATTGGGATAAAAGGTGTGTCGAATTGAAGATTCATTTTTACTATAAAAAAAGTGGTTTCTTTACAATTATTTTCAAGGAAAAAAAATATTTCTAACCTTCGTTAATCCTTCTTTCAACACTTGAATTCCAATTTATCTTATTATGGATTTCAATTCTAGGATACTTATATGAAGATAATTCTTCAAGTTTCTCATTATCATGAACAAACATAGGTATGTGACATGCTTAGACTTGATTATCATTATCTTTGTTTTATCATTATTTATAGTCATCCCAAGTTTAATGTGAAAATATTTAAAAATTTAAGTTTCTTTTCAAGGTCGTGAGGTTTCCTTGTTAAAAGAATAATTTGATCTATATAAAGGAGGAGGAAAATAACTATTAATGTGAGCTTAGTTCCCACATATTATGCTTGATTTAGGAAATCTTATAATTTTCCTAGTGTGCAAATTTGAAAAGGGGTAGATGATAAAGGACACTAATTATTGACCTTTGTATCATAATTAATTTCTTCCAACCAACCCTCATTTCATTTAAAATTGGAAATTACTCTCTCAGATGGCCTTATCATTGTAGTCAATCGGGTCTAGCTTAGGTGATAGAGAGGAGAAATTGCTTTACTCCCCTACCTAATTTAAAATTTCACTTATGACATGTTCCCTCTTAATAAAAAAAAATTAACATTAATGAATAGTAATCATCATCATACTCATTGTTTCTAATTATTTATATAATATTTATCTTTGTGATGAATAAAAAAAGTAACATTCTATTTTGATCAACTGTCTCCAAAATGTCTTTTGTACAAATTACAATTTTGTAGGATTAAATGATTTAGCATGAATCTTATCTATTAGGGGGGTTTTGTTTAATCAAATAGTATTTGTTCTTCAACCTTATAGATAAAACTATGTGTGAACCTTCATTATTTTAGCTATATTTTCCCTATTGATGGGTGAAGTGTCCACTTGAAACATTGAAAATTTCAAAAAAATTGCACAAAATTTATATCTAGAAGGTTCAAGCACATCATGACTAATTGTGAAAACCTACATGACTCCAAGTATATTCTCCATTGTTATTATTATTATTATTTTTTAAGTAAAAAATATAGTACCTGCTATATTAAGTTATCAGAGAAACATTAACAAAATACATAGAGATATAGTTCTGAGCCACCAAAAATGTTGCCATTTTACTGGAAACCAACATAATTTGGAAAACTGTTTTTCCCTCTGTCCTGCTCGAAGGAAACCAAGACAGATGGCCATAGGTCAAGTTTACATGTAGCAACAACATCATTAAACATAAAACAAACTAGCAAAGGAGAACCTAGATACCCATTGACCTGTCGCCCTTGCCTGTCTACCACGTGGACCTGGTTGGGATGGTGAACGGCTGCGCACAGAATGGACATTTCCTCTTTGCTGGAGCATTGGAGTACGCATCAAGGAGCAAGTCCAGACGCTATCCCATGAGAAGGGATCTATGCTCCTGGTATACCATGTGGCCTCGGAGTTCGAACACCAGAGCCAGATGATCTACATGGAGGAAAGGACCATGCAAGTCATGATTACCTGTGTCATCGAATATTTTGTTCCCCACTTCCACATTCATCCCAGATATGGCTCAATCTCATTCAGTCTTGCACCGACTGCTTCCTCCTTCATCCCTGGTCTGGTCTCTTCCACATTCCCTTCAGCATAAGCCTTGTCCTGATCCTTTTCCTCAATCGTTTCCTTCTCATCATGGTTGGTGGGGCTGTAGTCACCCGTCCACAGTATCTCTTCAATGATACACACAGGGAATTCATCTATTGTCTCGTCCTTAGGACCGATACCATCTTGTAAGTCCGGTGCCATGGCTTTGGGTTTGAGGGTGGTCACTAATTCCTCTAGGAACGACGTTTATTCAACATAGCAAGTTGGAAAATCATCCATGGTGCCTCCCTCCAGACTGCTTTCAGGCTCAATTGCCATGGTATGACTACTACGCTTTGTCCTAGTCTCAACAATAATGGCATGCAGAGCCAATTGGTCAGTGCATGCCCTCTTTCGGAGAATGGAAGTCGCCATCGACAGAGTGCGCTCCAGGTTCCTCCTCCTTTTCCATTGCTCTTTGTGGGTGTACCAGGCCGAGCCACGACGAGGCCTACCTTGCTTTCTGGTCATTGTTGCTAAGTGGTGGATAAAAATGCAGAGAGAATGTAGAGAAACGAAAGTGAGCCAAGATGATAAGGAACCAGACCTGCACCAAAGCACCCAACCAATGAGGAGCTCCAAAAAGACAGTGAACCAGCTCTGTCCAGGCGCTCGAAATTTCAAATTACCAAATGACAGATTTGCCTGGCTATCCATAAACCTTGTCATGTTGAGTGCGGTCTAAGAGAGATATTTTGCGTGAGGGAGGATTCCCTCCTTCGTATAGCGGCTGTAATAGCTGGCTACCATCATAAATGCAGAGAGGATGGGTGGTGGCCATCAACATTTATGCTATGGCTCGATGGTGAGCCATGTGCTGAGGCATTGTCGCGTGTCACCCCATATGGGGCCATTTTTTATTATTATTAAGTTAATTGTGTTTATTATTAATTTAAACATCATGTTTTTATTTTGTATCATCCAAATGTAAAATCCTCCCACTTAATAACATTTTTTAATTTTTTATCGTAAAATTAATAGACAAAAGACTAACAAAATAAGGATCGGTTACAAATTGTAGAATATGACATAATGTTAAAGGTTTTAAAAAAAATTGTTTTATCATAATATATATATATATATATATATATATATATATATATTGAAGATATGATCACCTTGTTCACTTTGTTTTTCATTGGTCGACATCTTATAAATAATATTGTTAATAACAGTGCACTAGAAAATGATTTACTTTGTTAAATGTGCAAATATTACAAATTATTTTCCCCCAAAATGTGTTGGGTCTTGTCATTTTTTTAATCTGTTCTTATTTTTGCAATTTTTTATTGTCAATCTCCTTGTAACACCCTAGTTTATATTTAAATATATTTAAGAAAATACTCTTACTAATATTGGGTGTTGTGATAGGAAAGACGTTTTCTTCATGTTATCCAAGTTATACTCTTATAATTACAATCTTCTTGTATTATTACTCTCCACTAATGGGATACCAACATGTATAAGAGGGATAGGGAAGGGCCTATTGTTCAGTTTCCCTCAATTCTCCCCATAAAGAATACAACTATAGACTTCATAAAAAATCAAAATTATCAGTGTAAGGTCCTTGGGTTGAAGGGTGAAGGAACCCTCACCCAAGTCCTCAAAGAGAATAAATTTGAGGATGCTCCATCATGAAAATGACACACTAGTTGTGAAAGTGGATACATTAGGTGCGTGAATAGACCAAGGAGATTTCACAAGCATGAGGGGAAGCATGGGGAGGAACTAACCAATAGAAGGTGCACTTCAGGATATAAGATGATTCATATCAACATGGAGTGCAAAAGGTTGGGGCACTTCGACATGAGGAGCATGTTGGTTATTTTGGGTGCATTATTTCGTGATTGGGGGTGACACACCCAAAGGAAATGAGGATTCATGAAGGTGACATTTGTATTGCATATAAAATAACAAGGTAACAAAACCAAGAAGGCATAGTGAGGAGAGAAAGATCAACACCAAATTTTTTAGGAAGATTCAGACAAGGATGTCTAAGCTCCCTCAAGGAGCTAAGTAGATGCACATGGGAGGACTTGTATTGCCTTGAGATATTTATATGGAAAATTTTGGGGAGACCTTCTTTGGTTTGAGTCTAACAGCAGGCAAGGTGATTTTGGAGTTTGGGGAAGTCTTCTCACAGGTCTGGAGAAGCATTCTATGAGGAAGAACCATAGGTTTGTGTAAAGTCTTGGGATAAAAAAGAAATGGTGAGTATGTGGTAGGAACACATCTCATATGCACTGCAAGTGTTGTGAATGTTGTTGTAGCGAATGAATATTATGGTTACAAACCTATGTACAAGTATCTTGGTGAGGTGAGGCGAGTCATGTGACTCTTCCCAAGTTGTAAACTAAGCCAGTAGTTCTCACATTATAAGTTTTTCATAATATTGTGTTGGCAACCATTTTGCATTTTTATCTTTTCTTTACAAGATGCCTACACAAGGGTTTTGAACCCTCAATACTCGTCGCAATTCTTTAAAACAAAACAACACTAATATGTTGCACATTCACACACCTGCCTTTTGTTTTCATTTTCACGAATACAAGCGTGAAAACCTTGAATTGGAAGTCATGTCGATGGCATTAAAATCATCCTAGGATTATTATGAATACTCTTATTCATTTGGTCATTTCACCTCTAACTCAATAATGGTCATACATGTGTCAAAACACCAAAGCTTTATTTACTTTGCATTTTTAGAGATATGGTTTCAATTTATAGATTCGCCATGCAATGAGTTTTAGTGTCTTTGATTAAATCCTTGGTGCAATGGTTTCATACAACGCATAAATTTTATGATCAAATATTTGGTGCTATATTCGAATGTTGTTTTGTTTTAAATCATACACATATTATTGTTGACCAATTGTTGGTTATGAAAACTATGGTTTTCAAATGGTTATTTGATATTTCAATTGGTCAAAATCTTTTGGTTATGAATGTTATGGATTTCAATGAGTATGTGAATAATCTATTTGATATTGGGTCAAAATCTTTGGATTGTGATGTAAATGATTTGAATTACCAAGGTGTCGTCGATTGTACATGTCAAAATGAATGTTTTGCATGGTTTATTTTCAATTCACCACCCTCTCACGCATAGGAATTAAATGTTTTCCTTGCATCTCGGGCTACCTCTGTTTGTTTTGAGGAAACTGTGGGAATTGGTCCTATGTCTACCCTGTCTGACCTCTTCACCGTTTACCCTACCGACTGTGTGCTCTCTCCTATGGACCCTATAGTGCACATATAACCTAATGGTGTAAAACCGTTGTTGTTATTTGACAATGCTCGTGAGGACTTGGAGACTAATGGATGGTTAGTGTTCATCCAAAAATTCGAGGGTTTCAACCTCGCGGTTGCTAAGCAGTTTTCCCTCACATTTGATGGGTGCAGGGACAAAGTTGGGGACATCCAACTTGAATTGAACAAAGAATTCCTCAGCTCAACCACAGGTTTTCCAGCTAAAGGGCAGAGGTGCTTTAAGAATTTAAAGGTGGATGAAGTGCCATGGCCGCTCCTATTTACCTCAAGGAAAATTATCATTTGTGAAAAAGGTATGCCAGTCATGGCCCTTAAGTCTAGGTGGCATGATTTATTGGCCATTATTAAATAAATTTCTTACTTGCGAAGGTAGATATGGTTTAGTGTTTCTTTACCATCTCAGGCTGCTTATGAATTTCATAGATTTCCCTTTGAATATGCCTCACTACCTCCTACATATTCTGTATAAAATGGCTAAATGATTTAAGAGGGAGAAGGTTGAATCCAGCCTCTTCCATCACTGTTTGATTAAAATCGTTATTGTTCATCACTTGAGTTTGAGTGGTGACTGTTGGGAAGTTTTCTTATTGAGGAATGACTTTGCCACTCCTGAATGTGGTCAAGTGGACAAGATTGTGGTCACCAAAACCCTTGTCAGGCCTGTCGTGCCACCTCCTACCCTCCTACCCGTTGTTGAACCCTTGACCTGCCCCAACGCTGACCTACCCGACACCCTGCTTGGCCCATGTTCGAAAGACAATGCTAAGACTGATAAGAGGCCTACAAGAAAAAATGGAAAAAGTAATACCGATGTCAATAGAAAGGGTAAGAAAGATGCACGTTGGGTATCTATATTTGCTCGTAATAATCCCAAACAAATACAGACCAGAAGCCTATTGTTTTGAGTGAAGAATCGAATTCTGAGATTGAGTGATTTTTGACTGAGGAGTACCCATACTCTCACAGCCTATGTTCTATCAAACCATATGACTATGTTTCCAACCTCCCACCGTGCCTTAAGGATGACCCTAACGTCCCTAGTATCAGGTTTGACAGTGGAACCCATGGTAATTCAAAATATGCTTCACCTGTAGTGACTCGACCCGATCAACAATAGTGCACTCAATGCAACTCTTGGCTCGAACGATTCTACACAGATGTCCCTCTGTTGCAATCCAAAATTAAGTCCTTAGAGGACCGGGTGACTGTGTTGTCTAAGGAAAATGATAGACTGCAAGCCAATGATAAGAGGCAAAAGACCACAGGTTCTATCGTGTTCAAAAATGTTGAGGCATCCACTGCCATTGTTAACTCAAAATTATCATGACCGAATCGTATCCCTACAGCCAAGGTATGTTATTTCAACATTGATTTTTGAACTATTTGGTTTGTTTTGAATTAGCATAGTCGATTGTGTTTTCTCTGAATTAGTATAAAAGATTTGTTGGGTAAATCAAATATATTTCTGTTTTGTTTGAATTGGTTCAAAAATGATTATGTTAGTTTTGAATTGGAATAAAAGATTTGGTTTATTTTAGCATGAATGATTTTCTTTGCTCTGAATTAGTAATTAAGGGTTGTTTGATAGATCGCATACATTTATGTTATCATTGGATTAATTTAAAACGATTTTGTTTGTAAATATGACCAGCTACAGAATCGTGAGATTCTGTATCTAGTCATAAAATTTGGTTTTTTGTTGATTTTACAATTAAAACATTATCTAACATTGTTTACTCTCGCCCATCTATATGTACACACGAATTTCAATGGGAATGGGATCTGCTGTGGTAGTTTAGAACATGCTTTTTGTTACATAGTTTTGGTTTAGGTTATTAGTCTTAGGAAGAAATAGGAATCTGGGAGATTGTTCCCATATTTTTTGCAAACAGTTTTTGATATTTTCCACAAGGATTGTTTTATCATGTGGCCTTTATATGCTTATTATTTTTTGTAAACAACCCATCCCTGTTGGGAGAACAAAGACTATGGACTTATGATTATACAGACTCGAATAGAAGTGGATTTGTTGTACGACTTTAGCTTCAATTTATCTTACTTTTGTTCAAGTTTTGTGCATAACAATTTGTAATCAAATTATTGACTACTTTAGATATCAAGATTTGTTACAGGTTGATGTGTTATGATTTAAATTCTGTACATATTTGATGTATCTCATTTTACTCACAACAATTACTCTATTTGAATTTAATGAATAGAAGGTTTATCTTCTTTTTTAAATGAACGGTTATGTACAAATCTTCGCACTGGGATTTATCTAAATGTGATGATCTGTAAACTATAAAATTGTTGTTGTTTTATGTCTTGTTTGTTCTGTCATCCGTATTCAAAGAGAATTGTTTCTTCCTGTTTATGAGAATATTGTGGAAAATCTGGTGTGGGTTTCTCCCATCAAACAGCTAAATCGAGTACTGTGAACATGACAAATATGAAGCGCCTCTACAGGTCAATTTGTTAGTGTTATTTAATTAGTTAATTAATATATACATTTCTTGTAATCTTAACATGTTTCATTGTTCATATCTATAGTTCATATTTACAGTTAGGATTTTTATTTTAATTGCTTAGCTTAGATAGATTTCATTTTATTCCTTTCTCATAAAAGTTATAAAAATCCAAAAATAATAGCTTCGCTGTCATAAGACATTTTACAAATGATTTTGCAAATTTCGATCAAAATTTGTATCCTGTAAATATTGTACATATATAATTGAGATTTAATTGTATCCATAGCTAAACATTTAATTTCATAGAATTATTGTTGTATAATATTAGTTAGTAAACTATATATATAGTTTTGTATTTGTATATAGTTTGCAGTAGTTGTTTCTCACTTACATTAGTTTCTTTAGTTTAGTTTTTCTTTCACTTTCTTAGGACTTAGATCAGCTAACGGAGCCGCTAAACCCATCGGAGTGGTTTAATACAAATGGCTTGGGTTATTTAGACAACTCTAGACTGGATCCAATCCTCTAGTTGATGAGCAGTCAATTTCGCCCGTCAACAAATGGCGCTAGAAGGAGGGCCTGCAAATTATTAATGGAACAAGGCGGTCGTAAGACTCCTCCACCACCCAATCGCTCACCTATAGTGACAATAAGTCATTCAAATGAAAACGTCATCCCTCAAACAAAAACTACATCAAACAACAATCTACGGACCACAGTTGAACCAGTAACCCCAAATCCTACAGGTGGTTACATACAAGAGATTGTCCGCCAATCTCTCTTAAGAACACATAGTTCCTTCACCCGTTTAAGGCAACCAAATTGACCTTTGGACCAACTATTAGATTTCTCTAACATCAGAGAACAACTTGGAGGCACTAACCTCACTTTAAACCCTACAGATCCAATCCTCACTCCTATTGCAAGAGAATCTAGAATACCACCGTCACCACCTCCATCATCTCCTTCTTCTTCTGGAGAACACACTTCTGATGAAGGCAGTTCCTCTTATCAGCCTTCCACACTGCCTACACCAATGGCCAACCAGAACAAACCTGCTAGACCCTGGCTCAATCAAGATGTAGTAGTTGTACCTAGGCCTCAGTATCCCTTACCCAAATATTTGAAGAAGTGGCTTCCCAAGTTTGACCCTGACTCTAAACAGATCATCAAAGATCACATTAAAAAGTTTATGTTATCCATTAGACTCCGTAATTTCGAGCACGAAGACATAGTCTGTAGGTTGTTCCCCTATACTTTCAAGGGAAATGCCTCTACCTGGTACTTTTCCCAATAGCCCCATACCATCGTGTCATGGGAGAAGTTCGAATCCTACTTTCTTGAGAAGTTTGGAGACGATAAGTCCCCTGAAGTTCTAGTCATGGATCTTTCTAGTTTAAGAATGAACCCCAAAGAGAAAATCAAAGACTTTAACCAAAGATTCTTAACACTTAAGAACCGTATCCCTACCGATTCAATGCCTACTGAGAATCTTATCATAGCATACTATACTAAATCCTTGCATCAAAATATAGCCATTTGGGTAAAGTGATCTAAGAAAGACACGTTGTTAGAGGCCTTCGAAGAGGCTAGCCAGATTGAAAAAGACATCCTTAGTTTAAAAGACACTACTAGCAATGATACAAAGACTAGCTCATCTTCCAGAAAGAAAATTGAAATCCTCCCTAGACCTGCTCAAAGTAAAGCACAACTTGAAAGATCAGATTTAGAAAACTTAAGAACAGTCATTCAAAAACTGTCAAATCAAGTTATAGATTTGAAAAGGATGGCCAAAGAAGATTCTTCAAGAAAAGGGCCTTACAAATCCCCATTTAGGAAGCCTTTTCCCACAAACTGACCTAATCAAAATACCAAGGGCCTAAATCTAGAGAGCCTGCAATTCACCATTCAAACAATTCTAGAAGCCTAGGATAACTTGATGCCTCCTGAGATTCCTGAGGAGGTAGTTGAGAAAGAGACATTTGAAGAAGAATAATCTTCTTCGAACATTTTTGGACACTTCTCGGATAGCATTTTTCAAGCTAATTTTGAGATGGTACATCCCTACAATACTCGGAGTAAGACAACAAACAAACCTTCTTCCGAAAACACTATGACTTTGCCCCCAAAACAATCTAAACCAGCTGAGACTAAACAGAGTCATGTAAACCCAAACTTAGATTATGATTTAGTTGAAGATCTAAAAAAGTTAAGGGCTAACATTTCTATTTATGAATTACTAAAATTTCTGTTTCTGCTACAAAAAATATTATAGAATATCGCAGAGAATAGAAAAAACGGTAATCCAAGCAGCAACAAAGTTGTTAAGAACAATCCAAAAGTTCTTCATAAGGCATCTTCTAAGAACAATTTTGATCCTCACGAGAAGGGAAGCCTTCCTGTAAATAATGTAACAAATGTAGATAGATTAGCTTTAGAGGCTGCGAGTAAAAAGCCACAAGCTTCCACCATTAGTACTCGCAGAAATGTACCTCCATTTTTGTTAACTTTCAAAATCTTTAATAGAAACATGCACAATTGTATGGTAGATTCAGGAGCATCATCCAATGTAATGCCATGGTCTATGTGTCAGAAGATTAATGCTGAAGTTGATCCTTCCACCTTAAAAATCATCCAACTTGATCGAACTAGTGTTAAAGTTATAGGCGAATTAAGGAATGTGCTTATAAGATTATCATCTAACCCCAAAGTTCATCAAGTGATTGATATTATTGTTGTGGATATTCCAGAAGTTTATGGTCTGTTTTTAAGCAGAGACTCRTCAAAGAAGCTACATGGCTATTTTTCAATGGATTGGTCTCACCTRTGGCTGCCCGAGAATGGAAAGCCCAACAAGATCAAGGTAAATCTTGAACGCTACCTAAATCTCACAGTCACAGATTTAAATGATCCCAATGAACCATTTACACCTTCTGTCGATTCACCCAAAATACAAGGGATGGATACCTTTTTTGGCAATTTCATGGCCAAGACTTCAGCTATCATTAATCTGGAACATCAGTCCGAGATTGTAGCATATGTGCAACCAACAGTTTCTACACAATGCTCTCATGCACCCAATAAAAATCAAATATGGTCTCTTTACTTTGACGGGTCAAAATCCAAGGAAGGAGCTGGTGCGGGCTGCGTTATTATTGATCTAGCAGGTAACAAAACCCTAATTGCATGCAGGTTAGAATTTGAATGTACTAATAACACAGCAGAATATGAGGCTTTATTGCAGGGCCTCAGAAAAGAATTAGACATGAACATTCAAAATTTGACTTTCTTTGGCGATTCAGAAATCGTGGTTAGATAGGTAAGAGATTCTATCCACTGTCTGTCTCCGCATCTTAAAAGCTACCAATTCAAGGTATGGAATTTAATGAATAAGTTTTATGTTTTAAATATAAATTGTATTCCTAGATTGAATAATTCTGAAGCTGATTTATTAGCTAACGTAGCTTCCAAACTCTTTCATGCAGAAGTCTTGTCCCCGAATGCATTCTTCATCGAATTGTTGTTGAGGCCATCCGTTCCTGACAACATCACGAATTGGAGAGTCTTCGATGATGATCAACATATTATTAGCTTCCTGCATATGGAAGAAACTTTCCAAGGCACGGTGATCGATGAATGCACTCATGACGACAATCTGCGCGATTTCACGGTAATACCAGATCCAAGATCTCCTGATTCTTCATTAGACATGGTAAATTCTATCCCTAAATCTGTAGTTATATTAGAAAAATTTTACGATCTTCAAGACAAATTCAAAAAATCAGTCAACTGTAAAACAAATAGTTCCTTGTTATCATATGAAAAAGTAAACTTGGGAACTAATGACAATCCACAGTGCATTAATTTAGGGGAGGGGTGTTCTGAACAAGAGAAAGCCGCCTTTATTAAATTGTTTAAAGAATTCAAATATGTTTTTGCATGGATGTATGATGACCTTAAAACTTTTGAATCTAACATCATACAACATGTCATTCCTATGAAACCCCAAACCTTGTCGTTTCAACAAAAGTTAAGAAAAATGCACCCTAAGCTCGAACCGACCGTCAAAAAAGAATTAAATAAACTCATAAATGCTAAGATAATTTTCCCAGTTATGCACACGCAATGGGTTTCTAACCTTGTCCCTGCCCGAAAGAAAGTGCGGAAATCTAACTATGTGTTGATTTCTGAAACCTTAATAGAGCATATGATAAAGACAACTACCCTGTCCCACCCATGGAATAGATCCTTCAATAGGTATTTGGTTCTGAGAGACTATCCTTATTAGACGGTTTTTCAAGGTACAACCAAGTCCTGATGTCTCCACCAAACCAACTTAAAACTACCTTCCACACTCCATGGAGAACCTACGCTTATAGGAAAATGCCCTTTGGACTCATTAATGCCGGTGCCACTTTCCAGAGAGTGATGGACATCACTTTCCAAGGCTTAATCAATCAATGTGTTGTAGTTTACCTAGATGATGTTATTGTATTTTCCAAAAACAAAACTGATCATCTAGCTCATTTTAGAGTCGTTCTACAATGATGTTGTAAATATGACATTTCCTTGAATCCTAAAAAATTTATCTTTGCAGTAGAACAAGGTAATCTCTTAGGATTTATTGTGTCAAGCAAAGGGATGATTATCGACCCTGAAAGGACTCAAGTCATCTTGAAACTTCCCCCTCCCTCATCCAAAAAGTCTATGCAATCTTTCTTAGGCCAAATGAACTTTGTTAGGAGATTTGTCCCCAGTTTTTCTGAAATGGTGAGACCTTTACAAAATCTAATTAAGAAAGACGTGCAATATCATTGGGAACCCTTAGAAAACCAAGCTTTTAATTCAATAAAAAAGGCCATAATAGACACTCCTTCTCTCATGAGCCCCGACTTTTCACAAGACTTCATGCTCTACACATTTGCTTCTGACCGCTCCTACGTTGTTGTCCTAACTCAAAAGAACACTGAAAACAACAAAGTCCCAATTGCCTTTATGAGATCTTCTTTCAAAGGTGTGGAACTCAATTACCCAGCAGTAGATTAGCAAGCCTATGATGTTTTTAAAGCAGTAAAGCACTTTCAATCTTATCTTTTGAAATCTAGGACAAATATTATTGTCCCTTACCCAGCTGTCAGAAATCTATTAGTGCAGAAAGAACTAGGCGAAAAGAGGGCGAATTGGGTTACCTCCTTACAAGAGTATGACATAGAAATCACCCCAGCAAAAATAGTGAGAGGCCAAGGGTTGTGAAAGTTAGTTTCTAACTCAGCAGCAGGACAACAAGAAGAAAACGATATGTCAAACCTAGGACAGCACAATCAAAATCCAATCTGTTGTGCACAAAACTCTGTCAGTACCTAGTATGATGATATAAAATTTTGTCTTGAACATGGGTCAGCCCCCCGTCACCTGGATCCCACTAAAAGAAGAGTGTTAAGATTAAAATTTGACTCCTTTCAGTTGATTAATGGTATTCTGTTTCATAAAAAAATCGATGGAGTACTAATGCGCTGTCTTGAGAAAGATGAAGCAGAAAAGGTCTTACTAGAATTGCACGCAGGAGAAGCTAGTGGGCATTTTTGTGGGGACAACACTACACATAAAGTTTTAAGAGAAGGTTATTACTAGCCCACACTTCTTATAGATACTCATGCCTTGTGTCGCAAGTGTATTATTTGTCAAAAAGCATCTGGGCTGATACATAAACCATCCTTTCCTTTACAGCCTGTCTCAGTAGACTCCCCTTTTCAGCAGTGGGGTCTTGATATTATAAGTCCAATCAATCCACCATCCTCACAGCAGCATAAGTTTATCATAACATCCACAGATTACTTCACCATGTGGTCTGAAGCTACCGCATTAAGAACTGTGAATACCAGTCACGTAATTGCCTTTCTAAATTCAAATATTATTACTCGTCTTAGTATCCCTAACTGTTTAGTATTTGATAACGCTTCTTATTTTTCATCTCTTGATATGAGCGAGTTCGCTCTAGAAAAAGGAATTAAATTGAAATATTTTTCTAGCTACTACCCCCAGGGAAATGGATTGGCAGAATCAACTAATAAAATCTGATTAAAATCATCAAGAGAACAGTATTTGAAAATCACAAAAATTTGCATAATGCATTGTTAAACGCAGTTTGGGCTGATAGAGTAACACCAAAAACTATTGTGGGTAACTCTCCCTTCTTTCTCATCTATGGCAGAGAAGCAATTCTGCCACCACATATTCTTCTTCCCTCACTACAGCTATCACAAAAAATACAAGAAGAAAACTCCCCTCCTTTGGAGAATCGAATTAATGCTTTAATAAAACTAGAAGAGGTAAGAGCTCAAGCAAAATGTAAGTTAGATCATCATCAACTAGTGGTCAAAATTTGGTTTAATTCCAACTCTGCCTATGATAGGAACTTCAAAGTAGGTGACCTTGTCTTGAAATGGGACAAACCGCATGAGGGAAAGGGAGAGCATACGAACTTTCATAACTTATGGCTAGGACCGTTTGTAATTGCTGAGAAATTGGGCCCCAGATCTTTCCGATTACAGAATCTAGAGGGATAGCCAGACACCTATCAAATGAATGGCCAAGCTCTGAAAAGATATTTTGCTTGATGACAACCCTGTGTATACTGTGTAAATATTTTTCTTTTGTTGTTTTGGTTTTGATTTTTCCCTTACGCTTATCAGTTTTTGCTTTTTGGAAATACACATACCTGAATTATGAAATGTTCAGACAAAGAAAACAGAAAATTCTTTCTCTAAAGTGACTGCTGAAAATTGTCTAAACATCAATTATAATATACTTCTGAAATTTACAGCCATTTTGAGAAAAGACTGTTGTTTGAAAGAAGTTTATTGATTTCAATCTGTAAGTGAAGCCTATCACGATCATCCATTATCTTCTTACGTTGTCCCTATTCCTTAAGGGGATAACTCAGAAGATGTCTCCCTACTTTCGAAGATCAGTTTTGTAGATAAACCATCTTTGAATCTTAATGAAGGAAAGTTTTAAAAATTCTTTCAAGGTCTATAAAAATATGTCTAAAATATCATAATTTTCAACATCACCCCGCTCAATTATATATCTTTAAAAACTAAATCATAAAAGAGCTATGGGAAGTGCTTGTAAACTCGCCGAGATGTTGAACAGGTCTGTTTGCAGCGGGTAAATGCATGCATGATGCCAATACAACTTCGACGGGGTATTGAACAGGCCCACTAGCAGCGAAGCAATGTCGGGTATATGAAAAATTGCAAATATGGAATCTCTTGACCTTAAAATGTCCTTTATTCTGATTTGGAACTTCTTGGCAGGATACAAATGTCAGAGTGGGTTAAATGGCAACCTTTTTGAGGCTATGGACGCCTGCTAGTAGCAGTGGCTCTATCAATAGTATTGGAGATTTATATTTAATATCATGACTCACTTGTCTTAAGACTGTTATGAGTTTTCATCTTTTAAGCACAACTGGAATATTTTATTAATGATGATGTTTAAACAATTTTCTGGTTTTTTTTGAGTTAGAATTATTCTCATTATCATAATCTCGATTTGTTCTTTTGGCAGAGATAATTGTTTCTACCAGTGTGTCGCCATTGTTGGCAGCCACTTTGCATTTTTATATTTTCCTTACAAGTTGCCTACACAAGGGTTTTGAACCCTCAATACTCGTCGCAATTCTTTAAAACAAAACGACACTATTATCTTGCGCATTGACACACCTGCCTTTCGTTTTCATTTTCATGACTACAAGCGTGAAAACCTTGAATTGGAAGTCATGTTGATGGCATTAAAATCATCCTTGGATTATTATGAATACTCTTGTTCATGTGGTTATTTCACCTCTAAATAATGGTCATACATGTGTCAAAACACCAAACATTTATTTACTTTTTATTTTTATAGATATGGTTTCAATTTATAGATTCACCATGCAATGAGTTTTAGTGTCTTTGATTAAATCCTTGGTGCAATGGTTTCATACAATGCATAAATATGATCAAATCTTTGGTGCTATATTAGAAACGTTGTTTTGTTATAAATCATAAACATACTATTGTTGACCAATTGTTGGTTATGAACACTATGGTTTTCAAATGGTTATTTGATATTTCATTTGGTCAAAATCTTTTGGTTATGAATGTTATGGATTTCGATGAGTATGTGAATAATCTATTTGATATTGGGTCAAAATCTTTGGATTGTGATGTGAATGATTTGAATTACCAAGGCGTCGTCGATTGTACATGTCAAAATGAATCTTTTGCATGGTTTCTTTTAATTTCACCACCCTCGCACGCATAGGCATTAAATGTCTACCTTGCATCTCAGGCTACCTTTGTTTGTTTTGAGGAAACTGTGGGAATTGGTCCTGTGTCTAACCTATCTGACCTCTTCACCATTTACCCTGTCGACTGTGTGCTCTCTCCTATGGCCCCTGTAGTGCACATAGAACCTAGTGGCATCTAAACATTGTTGTTATTTGACAACGCTCGTGAGTTCTTGGAGAGTAATGGTTGGTTAGTGTTCATACAAAAATTCGAGGGTTTCAACCTCGCGGTCGCTCAACAGTTTGCCCTCACATTCGATGGATGCAGGGATAAAGTTGGGGACATCCAACTTGAATTGAACGAAGAATTCCTCAGCTCAGCCAGAGGTTTGCCAGCTAAAGGGCAAAGGTGGTTTAAGAATTTGAAGGTGGATGAAGTGTCATGGTCGCTCTTGTTTACCTCAAGGAAAACTATCAGTTGTGATAAAGGTATGCCAGTCACAGCCCTTAAGTCTAGGTGGCATGATTTATTAGCCATTATTAAAGAAATTTGTTACTTGCGAAGGTAGATATGGTTTAATGTTTCTTTACCATCTCGGGCTGCTTATGAATTTCATAGATTTTCCTTTGAATATGCCTCACTACCTCCTACGTAGTCTGTATAAAATGGCTACACGATTTAAGAGGGAGAAGGCTGACTCCAGCCTCTTCCATAACTGTTTGATTAAAATCATTATTATTCATCACTTGAGTTTGAGTGGTGACTGTTGGGAAGTTTTATTATTGAGGAATGACTTTTCCACTCCTGAATGTGGTCAAGTGGACAAGACTTTGGTCACCTAAACACTTGTCGGGACTGCCGTGCCACCTCCTACCCTCCTACCCACTGTCAAACCCTCGACCTGCCCCAACGCTGACCTACCCGACACCCTGCATGGCTCATGTTTGAAAGACAATGCTAAGACTATTAAGAGGCCTGCAAGAAAAAACGACAAAGGTAATATCGATGTCAATAGAAAGGGTAAGAAATATGGACGTTCGGTATCTAGGTGTGCTCGTAATAAGCCCAAACAAAACACAGACCAGAAGGCTATTGTTTTGAGTGAAGACTCGGATTATGAGATTGAGCGATTTTTGACCAAGGAGTACCCATACTCTCATGGCATGTGTTCTCTCAAACCCTGCGACTACGTTTCCAACCTCCCACCGTGCCTTAAGGATGACCTTAACTTCCCTGGAATCAGGTTTGACAGTGGAACCCCTAGTAATTTAAAATATGCTTCACCTGTAGTGACTCGGCCCGATCAACAACAATGCACTCAATGCAACTCTTGGCTCGAACGATACTACATAGATGTCCCTCTGTTGCAATCCAATATTAAGTCCTTGGAGGACAGGGTGACTGTGTTGTCTAAGGAAAATGATAGACTGCAAGCCAACGATAAGAGGCAAAAGATGACGGGTTCTATCGTGTTCAAAAATGTTGAGGCAGCCACTGCCATTGTTAACTTGAAATTATCATGAACGAATCGTATCCCTACAGCCATGTATGTTATTTCAACATTGATTTTTGAACGATTTGGTTTGTTTTGAATTAGCATAGCCGATTGTGTTTTCTTTGAATTAGTACAAAAGATTTGTTGGGTAAATCGAATATAGTTTTGTTTTGTTTGAATTGGTTCAAAAACGATTATGTTAGTTTTGAATTGGCATAAAATATTTGGTTTGTTTTAGCGTGAATGATTTTCTTTGCTCTGAATTAGTAATTAAGGGTTTTATTGAAAGATCGCATACATTTATGTTATCATTGGATTAATTTAAAATGATTTTGTTTGTAAATATGACCAGCTACAGAATCGTGAGATTCTGTAGCTGGTCATAAAATTTGGATTTTTGTTGATTTTACAATTAAAACATTATCTAAAATTGTTTACTCTTGCCCATCTACAGGTACACACAAATTTCAATGGGAATTGGATCTGTTGTGGCAGTTTAGAACATGCCCTTTGTTACATAGTTTTGGTTTAGGTTATTAGTCTTAGGTAGAAATAGGAATCTGGGAGATTGTTCCCATATTTTTTGCAAACATTTTTTGATATTTTCCACAAGGATTGTTTTATTCTATGGCCTTTATATACTTATTATTTTTTGTAAACAACCCATCACTGTTGGGAGAACAGAGACTATGGACTTATGATTATACAGAATCGAATAGAAGTGGATTTGTTGTAGGGCTTTAGCTTCAATTTATCTTACTTTTGTTCAATTTTTGTGCATAACAATTTGTAATCAAATTATTGACTACTTTAGATATCAAGATTTGTTACAGGTTGATGCATTATGATTTAAATTTTGTCCATATTTGATGTATCTCATTTTACTCACAGCAATTACTCTGTTTGAATTTAATGAATAGAAGGTTTATCTTCTTTGTTAAATGAATGGTTATGTACAAATCTTCGCACTCGGATTTATCTAAATGTGATGATCTATAAACTATAAAATTGTTGTTGTTTTATGTCTTGTTTTTTATGTCATTCATATTCAAAGAGAATTGTTGCTTCATGTTTACGAGAAGCTTATGGAAAATCTGGTGTGGGTTTCTCCCATCAAACTGCTAAATTGAGTACTGTGAATAGGACAAATAGGAAGTGCCTCTACAGGTCAGTTTGTTAGTGTTATTTAATTAGTTAATTAATATATAAATTTGTTGTAATCTGAACATGTTTCATTGTTCATCTCTATATTTCATATTTATAGTTAGGATTGTTATTTTAATTGCTTAGCTTAGATAGATTTCATTTTATTCCTTTCTCATAAAAGTTATAAAAATCCAAAAATAATAGCTTCGCTGTCATAAGACATTTTACAAATGATTTTGCAAATTTCGATCAAAATTTATATCCTATAAATACTGTACATATATAATTGAGATTTAATTGTATCCATAGCTGAACATTTAATTTCATATAATTATTGTTGTATAATATTAGTAAGTAAACTGTATATATAGTTTTCGATATGTATATAGTTTGCAGTAGTTGTTTCTCACTTAGATTAGTTTCTTTAGTTTAGTTTTTCTTTCACTTTCTTAGGACTTAGATCGGCTAATGGAGCTGCTAAACCCATTGGAGTGGGTTAATCTAAACGACTTGGATTATTTAGACAACCCCGAATCAGATCCACTCCTCTAGTTGACGAGCGGTCAATTTTTCCCATCAACATATTGATACTCAGATAGGTTTTAACCATGTCTTGTCTCACCCACACTATATCTGTGTGTCTTTTTAGTGTTTCGCATGTTCATAGATGTATGATTAAATGACTCATTTTTAAGTTGTTAAGAAATTGTCTAAGTGTACAGGTGAATTGCATTATAATAAGCGTGTGACTCACACATAACATAGAATGGAGTTTGGGTATGCTCTAGGTGAAGAGGCTCGGTCCGAATGAAGTATTCTTGGTGTTTCCAAGTAGCCAAGTGAGAATCATTGCGATGATTCACTTTCTTAGTAGGTGCAATATCATAAGTTTTGGTCAAGCATAGTTTGGGGAGGTGACAATTGGAAATAATAATTTTGTGAAATAGAAGCTTCATTATTCCTACAACAAAAAGTGGCTTCTTTACAATTAATTTGAAGGTGAAAAATATATTTCCAACCTCCACTAATCCTTGTTTCAACAACGCAATTTCCATTAAGATTATGATGGATGCCAATTCTAAGATACTTATACCAAGATACTTCTTCATGTTTCTAATTATCATGAACAAACTTAGAACATGTGACATTCTTAGAATCGATGATTATTATCTTTTTTTTATCATTATTCATAGTCATTGCAAAGTTAGTACAAAAATATTTACAAACTTTAAGTTTCTTGTTGAGGTTAAGAGCATTCCTCGTTAAAAGAAAATTTTTATCTAAATAACCGAGGAGGAGGATGACTATTAATGTGAGTGTATTTCCCAAATTATATTCTTCCTTTAGGAAATATTCTAAGTTTTCTAGTACATAAATTTTTTAAAAAAAAGTAGGGGAAAAAGGACATTCTTCCATATCACAATTAATTTCTTCCAACCAACCCTTGCTTCTTTTAAATTTGGAAATGACTATCTCACATAACCTTATTATTATACTCAAGGGGGTCTATCTCAGGTGATAGAGAGGAGACATTTCTATACTCTCAAACAAAAGTTAGCATTAATAAAAAAACATTATCATCGCCATTTCTAATTATTTATATTGTAATTATATTTTTGTAAAATATAAAAAAATAACATTACACTTTGATCACTATGTCTCCAAAATGTTTTTTCAAAACAAATAAAGATAGCATGTTGTCAAAAGAAATAAAAATTTAAATATTTGTGCATGTTACAGTCAAGGGGGTCTAACTCAGGTGATAGAGAGGAGACATTTCTATACTCTCAAACAAAATTTAATATTAATGAAAAAAAATCATCATCTTGATTTCTAATTATTTATATAATAATTATATTTTTGTAAAATATAAAAAAATGACATTACACTTTGATCACTATGTCACCAAAATGATTTTTCAAAACAAATAAAGATAGCATGTTGTCAAAAGAAACAAAAATTTAAATATTTGTGCATGTTATATACACTTTATTTTCTTTAAATATTTCAATTGTTGAATGTTGACTTAACTTGCAATACAAATGATCAATACTAAAATGTTTGAAGATAACAAAGATTACTTCATGTTATGCCATATATGTTGTTATTGTCACAAAATTAAAGATGGAGCTAGTTCCTAAATTAAGTGTGGAGCATGTCATAAATAATGTTTACTTCATGACATGGCATATATATGTTTTTATGTATCGAAAAATTAAAGGTGGAGCCTTTCTTATTTATTGTGATAAATTTGTAATGAAATTTATATTTGATGATTTTATATATCGAAAAATTAAAGAAAAGGTGGAGCTTATCTTATTAATTGTGAGGTAAATTTGTTAATTACATTTTTACTATTATAGAATATAGTTTCATATCATAAATAATATTCATATCACAAAATCATAAAAATTAAATATTTAATTAATATAATTAATAAACAATTTTTTTAAGACAATTATTGGAAATACTTATTAACTAAAACAAAGAAAGATAAAACATCCAAACTATGCTTTAACAATAGTGTATAGATATATAGAGAGAGGTATCCCACATATAATCAAAGATGAATAAAAGATCATTAGTATATTTTGGTTGAGAAACTTTGATGGGCTCGTTGACTAATTCTACAAGATTTCATTTGCTCATTCACATATTTTGTGATTTTGAATATGTAGAATATGTGTTTTTGGCAATGCAAGAAATGAAAAAGAAAAAAAATTACAAGTAACAAGTATAAAGTGAAATTTAATCTTATAACAATTTTTTAATGGCATTAAACAAAATTTAAATATCAACTTCCAATAATTTTCTATTGTATTAATATTTTTATTAGGTATAGATTGGCTTAAGAAATATTATAAACCAATAATTTTAACATGTATTTTTTTCATTAGTAACTTATTAAATTATATGTATGAAATTTCTTAAAATAACTTCTTAAAATATATATATATATATATATATATATATATATATATATATATATATATATATATATATTAGTATCAATATAATAAAACTAAATATAAGACTATTATGTTTTTTTCCATCAATTTTTTTAGTGATATAATAATAATAATAATAATCTACTTTTATCGTCACTACCAACTCAAATATCAAATGGGTATATGAGACTCATTTCTTTTTGGAACATGCTCTTAACTATTAGATTCACTAATAAATTATTCTTAATTTATTTTTAAAGTTGTTTGAACTTGTAACCTCTTAAGATGAAACATATGTTCTTAACCATTAAGCTCACTCATACAATAATTGAACAAACTAATATGCAAAGAACACCAGTAATTAATTTCCATCACTAAAATTTTAAAACACTCATTTTCAAAAATTTTCTTTTTATAAACATAATTATGACAACCTTTTAGCCATCTTATTCTTTTGAAAATAATTATCAAACCAAATTTTAAACACCCCGTATTGCCAACCATTTTGTTAATGTGCATATGAACTTGGGAAAAAAAAAAAAGCTTTAACTTATAAGAGTTCACATAAAGATAAACAATAAACATATAAGTATTACGTGGATACTCGTAATGAAGTTTGACTATAACAACCATTTCATTAGTGTGCATATGAACTTATAAAAAATAAATAAACCATTAACTTATAAGAGTTCACATAAAGATAAACAATAAAATTATAAGTATTACGTGGAGACTCGTAATGAAGTTTGATTATAACACTTTGAACTATGTAATGCTACACATATGGATATACCAAAATTGCAAAGTAGATGGACCACAACATAACAGTATTGTCTTCGTACTACATACATAATCCGTATCGTATCTGTGTTGCATAGATATTTCATACACAACATGTTAATCCTAGCCATCATCCCTCAACATGTATTTCTCCCTTCTCTGCAATTGTCATAGAAAGTTCAAGATAAGGAATGTCCTCCTCTAGGAAATTGGATAAAAGGTCTCTTAAAATTGGAAGAGGTAAGGATGCAGAAAAAACAAAAATCTTATCAGCACCAGCAAATTGTAAAGAGTTGGTTCGGTACAAATTCATCCTTTGAAATAAATTTTAATGCAGGGGATTTGGTCCTCAAATGGGACAAAGTGCGCGAGAATAAAGGAGAACACACCAAGTTCCAAAACCTGTGGTTGGGACCTTTTGTCATTTCTGAAAAATTAGGTCCTAGTTCTTTTAGGCTACACAACCTAGAGGGACAACCAGACACTTTTCCAATGAATGGACAATCCATGAAAAAGTACTTCACTTGAAAAAATCAGACTCACCCCCTTGTAAATATTTTAATTTACATTTTTTTTTGGTTCTTTTCATTTTGTGTTTTCTTGAAGAGTATGTCTGAATCATGAATTCATAATTTAAGGGAATTGTATCTTTCGTTAGAAGCAATTGATAAATAGTTCAAGCATTTGAATAGTAAATCCTAAACTCGGATCAGTGAAAGTAAGTTTTATGTCTAGTCAATGTTCCCAGTTTTTCATTGAAATCACAGGAAAACACGATTATCTTTAAAAGCTTCTAACGTCATCCCTGGTTTAATGAGAACAACTCATAATGATTTCCCATTATAGAGATGATTTATTAACAGAAATATCAATGTCCAAATTATGATGAAAGTCATCTGAAATATCGATCATATCATTGCCTGGCTATTAAATCTTTAGTATCACCTTGTTCTCTTGATATAAAAAAGTTTCTGAAAATATTATAAACATTTTTTGGACTTGGAAGCACTGTAATGTGTGGGAATTGTGTGTAAACCCATTGGGCTTATGAATAGGTATGCTGGCAGTGGGTAAATGCACACATGATACCAAGACAACTTCGTCGGGGTACTGAATAGGCCTTCTGGCAGGGAAGCAATGTCAGTTTGAAGATCCTCAAGTATGTCTGGAAAATTAGATCAGATGTCAGGATGATTTTATCAGAAATGGACAAATCTTAGATGGGATATGAGTACCAGAGAGGTTTAAATGACATCCCTGTTGAGGCTATAGATGCCTACTGGCGGCAGTGGCCCTGTCAACGATATTGGAGTTATCTATGTAAACATCACTACCCCTGTGATCAAAATGTTATATCAGATTACAATTTTGAGACAGAGCTTCACCCAATACTATGACTGTGTTATTTTTTCTAAGTTATTGTCGAAATGTTTGATCTGTCATTTAATTGTTTCTAATAATTATTGCTAAGTCATTTGTTCCCTGGCATAAAGTTCGGATGATGCAAAGATAACTGCTTCGCCCAACGTGTCGCCATTTTTGGCAGCCAACAATTTTTGTTAACTTTTATCATGGTTAAATGTCATCGCCAAGGGATAAAATTTTATGTGACTACTTCCTTCTCCTTACAAACATTTCTATCTTTTTTGGCTTTGAGAAGATTCATTGGCCTAGCTATGTGTAAGAGTTCATATTTTTTAATCTATCGTTTGTTTTTTTCAATTTCATGACTAAAAGCATGAATTTAGAACAAAGTTTGGTTCGAGTGGTCATCATACAATTTGTGATTTTTTTTCTTTCTTTTGTAAATGGGATTGTACCTAAATGGCATCTATATTTTTATAAATATAAAAGTTTGTAAGCCTATATTTTTTATTTTTTGATCCATTACCATAACACTTGAGTTATCCATCTTGGGAGATATGACTTAGTCATTTATATCTTTGGTTATATGGTTTTTACAGTTGACATATGCTTAGCTCCGCAACCAGTAGAACTTTTCATTAAATTCAAAATATGAATCCTATTCCTACCAATCATATCACGATCTTGTCATCCTGGTATAGGACTGACACACTTACATTCGACATCAACCTTTGTTCTTCATAACTCAGGCTTGCATTCATTGTTGTAAGTGGTAAGTTTTCATGTTTTGGGTTTAGCATTCATTTCATAGAGTGGTCTTCTGTTCTATGCAACCTCTGCTTACTTCCCACTCAAAGCTCCAAATGTTTGTTATGGTAGCCTCCCGAATCCTTAGGTATCAGGTTCCTCCCGATTATGCAGACGTCTTCCTACTTTTCATGTGTTGGAGAACACAACCCACCTCTCGCTACCCTTGTTGTTTCTATGTGAATGTATCAATGGCACTTATGGTAAGAATCGAGCCGAATGGTTCACAATCCCTCCCCTCTCATGATGATGTCGTGGATGAAATTTTGGCGTATGGATGAGAGGGTTTTGACCTTGCTGTGGCCCAAGATTTTGCTCAAAATTTTGATGGCATCAGGGCTAATATTGGGGATTTGCAGCTAGAGGTGACAGAGGGTTCCATCACAGAAGCTACAGGACTATCCCAAGAGGGAGATCGATGGTTCAAAAATGCCAAAATAGAAGGCATGCCTTGGCATTTACTCATGGCCAACAAGAAATAGATTTGTTTCCCTAAAGGTACACCAATTTCTCTTTTCAAACCCCTATGGCATGGCTTGATCTTAATGCTGAAGTAGTTTATTACCTTTGAAGGTAGATATGGCATGGTATTATTCTATCATGTCTACTTGCTCATGGTTTTTCTATGTTTCAAGTTGAATGTGCCTTTTTATCTGCATAGGAGTTTACAAAAAATGGATAACTTCTATTAGAGGCAGAAAATAAACCCACAGTCAAGCCTATTTCACTATGGCGTCATCCGAATCCTCGTGGTTTCACATCTGTCTAAGACTAGGGATAGTTGGGGAAATTTCTTGTTTAGGAAGAATTTTACCCTACCTGAAAATGAAATAGAATCACCTCTCCATCTCAATGAAAAGCCCAATCCTTGTCAATCTAACCCTACTATCGAAAACATATGTGTTAATCTACAAGAAGATCATGCATCGATAAATCAAACCTTTGTTTCTATTCGGAAGCCATCAAGAATGAAGCCACGATGCAATTTCATGCCCAAAAATTCGTTGGAATAGGTTTTAGATGTGTTAAAAGATAGAATTCCTACTGTTCCTATTCATGAGTTGATTCAAGTTTTTTTAAAAATATCAATTGTCAAGAAAAAGGGCAGCGATAAGAAACATAGTAGTCCAGATGTGAATTTTATGAATAACAGGCCAGGCCAACTCCTATCTAGGAAATTGAGAAATCAACAACGTGGTAATTATAAATCGACCCTAGTGATTGAGATCGATGATCATTTTGCTGAAGATGACATCGGTAATTTTATTGCTCAAGAAGATGTAGATGATCAGTTTCTGGGAAACAATATCAATGTTGATGCCATACAATTCGATTTCATTTCTAATATCCCACCATTCCTAAAGAACCAAGAGGGTTTCTCTGGTATACAACATGATTTGAAGAAAATTACATGACAAACTAAATTTCCCTCTGCAAAATAGGCACAACCTCTACCTACTATAGAACCAGTTCATTGGGAAAATTGTCTTGATTGGGTTGAGAGATATTACAGGGATATCCCCTATCTCCAAGAATAGTTAAACCAAATGGTAGAATGAAAATCATTTCTCGAGAGGACAAATAATGATTTGAAAGCCTGCTTTTGATCAAACGCTCAAAGGGAAAATAAGAGGATTAAACGATCTTCTAATGTAATTATTAAAAACTCAATGAATTTACACCATCATAAATTCAGCTTTATCATATGCTTCTTTATCAAATCTCTGAAATGGTAAATATTTATTTTTATTTTTGTGATTTGATTCTATTTGAACAATAAATAGATTCACTTCTCATTTTGTTTTTATTTTGAGACTAGCTACATAATCGAAATATTTTTTAGCCTGTCTATTTAAAATTATTTATTTCTATTATTATCTAAACTTTGATTTCGTTTTATCTTTCCAGGTAAGAAGCAACTTATGATGCTATGTTTAAGGAAAATGCAGCATGATTTAAAAGGTTCAGTAACCTAAGTAATTTCAAATATTTGGAAAAACAATGTCATTAATGTAATTATTTTTTATGTAAGGACTCATACATGAGTATTCCTTTTGTTATTATATTTTTGCAAAACAAACATATTTCGAGGGATCATCCTCTATATTGTATGATAAGAGGTAATTGATCCAAGACATGTTTAAATAACTTGTTTTTCTTAGTTTTGGAAGGAGACGTTTTTCTACATCATAGAATGGACATATAATTTTGGAAATAATATGGGAAAGTAGTTTGTTGTTGGATTTAGACCTATGTAAATTGTGCAATGTTTCTTTCATTGTATTCTCCTATTAATTCTATGTTATGAGATGTTATTTGTGTTGATTTAGCTTTAGTCTTTTCTTCACATGATATTTCATATCGTTGATTATTTAAATGATGTCCATAATTTGTTGGTCTAGTTTGTACCTGTGATCGAACAATCATTTAGTTATTTATGAGTTTACTTCTGATATTAAATGGTTGATAAAATCATTTTCGAGGACTGAGATTTCTTTCATCCTCAACTATTGGTTATCTTGAGGTCACAGGATATTTAATTGATTATCTTGTTTTTGTTATAAATCCACTCCAAAGCATCAAACACTTCCTTGAATTTCTTCAGGAAGTATTAGGATTGTTTCTTTCATAGGTTTCCACTTAATATAGGAGAAACATGAGCTCACACAATGTAGAGATATGAACTTAGTGTAATATTATTGATCAGCTAGAGGTCACTATATGTATTGCTTTCTTTTATTTAAAATTGTTTGTATATGAATGAACAATGATTGCATAATTCATACGTTGATTGGATTTGTCTATTTTTGTGTTATCATCAAAATCATATTCATTCAATATTTATTAGTTTAATGTTTTTTAAACATTAGAAAGAGTATTGTTCATATTTGATCTTGTTCAGAAACTTTATCCTAAACAATTATTTTCTCAAGATTTTATTTAAACCTTGTAAAATGTATATACTCTTAGTTGAACATTTGTAATTAGTGTGTCGATTGTTAGAATATTATTTCAGTTAGTTTATTTCTTTTCAATAATTTTAGGATCCTAGTTGGCTAACAGAGCCATAAAACCTGTCAGGTTAGATCATTCCAAACAACTTGGGTTAGATAGATAACCCTGGTCCATATTTATCCTTCCCATTTACGGTCTGTCATAAATTCCTCTCAACATATTGTTCCTTCATTCCAAAAAATCCATTAAGGACATCGCCCCATAATCCCATCACCCACAAACCTCCTAACCTAAAACCCCCATTATTCCATCGAGGATCCACCCTCATTAACCTTATGGACCACTATTAACAATAATGGACCATAGTCAAAAATGTATGACCATCATTGAAAATGGTTGATATAGTAACCCACTCATACATGAATACCTAGCCCATATCGACACAGAATGAATAAAGTGTATCAGTGGCATTAACAATTACGCACTAGTGCACCTCAATGTCATCAAACACATCCTAGTAGGGTCAATAAAAAAACTACAAAATCAATTTTCATTGTTACAGTGCATCTTCTGCTTCCAAACTCTCAAGAAAGAATTTTTTCTCATCATCGTTCCAAAGACACCCTATTTCTTATTCTCTACATTGACTTGGATAACCCCATTTGTATATTCCTCTCAATGGTGAAACCATGCCTCCTCGGGACATAATATATCAGGTAAATTTCTTATTACCTTCATATTTGAATTTTCGTGTAATCAAAATTTGAATTTTGTTAGGGACCTATCCTCCCTAACCCCTAATGTAGGTAGAATACTATATTTTGCATGTAATAAACGATGACATTATTTTATAAAGTCTATTTAATAAATGAAAAAAAGTCAATGTAAGAAGACCTAATAAAATCTTCTGCTTCTAGAAAGATATTTCACTAGAAGGTTCTTTGGAATATAGAATTTTTATAAATAAGAGTAGAAGGAATGAGAAGTTGTGTCTGAAGAATTATTGTAATAGAGTGTTTCTCTGCTGGAGGTTTCCCCCTCGAAGACACAAGTGAACATTGTTTACTATCAATAAAGGTATTATTTTGGTCGCATGGTTTCATATACTTTGGGATTTCTTTGTTATTTTATGCAATGTCTCTATTTTGTTGCTATTATACTAGATCTGGTACCTTACTATAAAGAACCTCCTCGTTACGTTGACAAACCTCTTATAACAAGTGCAATTTTTTCTTTTTGTGTGTTTTTAAAAGTGTGTGCACGCGTGTACAAGGGAAACAACACATTCGACTCTGTGTCACCACCTGACAATGAGCAAGATGAAAACCATGATGAACACTTCAATATGACATAAGGCACACCACAAGTAACTGTATGCATTTAATGACCAAAAATCGACTATAAAAAGACCGACTTCCCGCTCGTCCTACCTTGCAATGGTTAGGACCTCCAAGACACATAAGTAATTCTCAAGCCCATGTTCCCATCGATTTTAACCATTTAAGGTCTTAGGGATGGAAAATGTTCTGAGGAACATGGAGGTGTCTATGTCCCACCCGACACAAGTAGACCAAGCAACCAAACGATTACCAACTAGTACAACAATAATCAAGGAACCACCACGTCCTCTATGGAAGGCACAAGTCAGAAGGAATCCGACAATGAATGACAATTGTTAAGACAAGACATTATCTATGACACAAATGGGAATTAAATTACAGACCAGTTTCTCCATTAAATTCCATTAATTGTTGTTCCCAATTACTAACTCTTGACAACAGATTGTACTTAGTTCAATGACAGTACATTATATATTAACAACTCAACAAAATATCAACAATATTACCATAACTAATACCACATTATGCTACTGTTAAATAACTCTACAATAATTTAATCATCTCAAAACATCTTATATGTTACCTATACCATAAAAATTACAATAACATTTACCGTCCATGATAACCAATTCACCTTTTATATTACGAAAACCTTGCAACAAATTACGCTTACCATACATTTTAGATGTTATCAAATAACTACAATATTAATTTTAATTTTAACCATTAGATAATATGTTAATCCTTATTCAACTATATGATGAAAAATACATTACTAATTAGCTTACTTCATGATGATATTCAAGTACCATCACTTGGCTTTAAAAATGAATTCCAATTCAAATAATGCAACTAAAATATAGTGATCTAAAGAGCCTCGACAGTTAACAACAATATGTCTAGCATCACAACACAGTCTAACACATTTAGTCATAAATATTTCATGTCAATATCTACCATTTCTTCTTATCCAAGTGGATACATATAATAAATGGCGTAATTGACTTGACCCCCATAAAAGCATAATATATGATAAATGAAAACATAATATATGATAAATCGGAAGGTCAAAACATTGAGATGTCATTGAGTACACACCATATTACTATTGATTTATAAATAAGAAAACAAATTGTACCACAATACAATTTATCTTAAATTGCAATGATAAGAATTCATTTAAACTAAAAAGAATTTTAAATCGCAAAACAACAGAATTTTAAATATATAAATGTAAAATAGAAAGAAACTAAAGATGAACCCCTCTTTAAAATGCTTGAAAACCTGTTGCCTGATTTAACTGTTTATTTCTATAATCACAAGGTGGATACGCTAGCTGGACTATTACAATTGTAGCTACATCATTAATTGTAAGCATTAAACTGGTTAAATAAAAAGAAACACCCTGACTTGACAACATCCACTCTAAGGTAAAGAAGGTGTTGATCATAATTGACTATTGTAGTAACATTGCGAATTCCGCTTCCGACCTTTCACAAAACTGATAAAATTTCTACCAAGACAGTCGGAAAGCATGTCGGTGTCCCAGTCGCGTTATAGGTGGGAAAAGGGAAAAGATGCAGTGTCCCAATTGTTGGGCAACTGGAAGGGCGTAGGGTGAGGAGGGAATCCCTTAATAATAAAAACACATCAATCCTTTAATAATTTAATACTGTTGGGCGATTCAAAAGGAAACAACAATAGGACCACCACTCTGATTATTATGAAAAACTTAGCTTTCAACATTGACCTTAATGCAATAAACTTCCGAGAATTGTGAGCATGAACCCTCCAAATCGGAGCAAAAGAAGTGTGTAACACGAGGAGTTTGCACCTAAATAAGGGCGCACTGTCCCAATGGAGGTTTCGCTGATCCGACCAACCCCGGAACTAGCTGTCAAAAGGAAACGGTTGGGACAATAAGGTCTTAATCAAGGCAATTTTAGGATGAGGTGACTGTTGTTTGAATGGGCATAACACGCCTCCATAAATAGTTCCACCTTATGTGCATGCACCCACCCGACCGGTAATTCCTAAGTCAACACACAGGCATAAAAAAAAATGATACACAACAGGTAAGAATTAATCTCAAAACCAAAATACTCATAAGCAGAGCTGACGTAGGACGTGGGATTCATCGACAAGGATGCTATGACCGGGAATATGTATTCATGCTTCCACATATACTCTTCTCATTCAAGATGTAGTCAATGAATATGTAGGAAACCTATTACAGTACCTGTCAACATTCTAGGCGGGTTTGGTGGTTGGTTTTGTTTCAGCGTGGAGAAAAGTTATTCCAAGTGTTGTAGTTATCCCGAGAATTGCAATTGCTGGAGGTTTAGGCGTACACAATCAAGGATTCACATCTAAGAGCCGTGGAGATTATGAAAATGCAGGGAACAAGCAGAACATGCCGCTCTCAATCAGAATTGTCTGCTCTTCTGTAGGCAAAAACAAAAGTTGGAATTCTTACTCAGAAGCTCTAAGAACCACATTAAAGCTTGTATACAAGGAGGAATGACCCAAGGATTGGACATTGGAGGCTCCTATGGAAAAACATTTATGTTTCGGGCACTGGTGTATGGTATGAAGGAGTATTCATTAGGAATGTGAAATAGCTGGAGGCAAGGCATTCATTGTAGTAGATGAGCTACAAATGACACTAAAAAATCAGCCACTTGCCCAAACAGAAAACCATAAATGAATTTACCGGATTCAAATTACAAAACGTGATGTCAGGAATGGGTTTTCTTGGGTAGAAATTACGTGAAGGGGGGAGCCTAATACAGTCTAGCAAATCACTGTTGAAGCATGAATGGGTATAATCTCCAACATACCAGAGGATAAATCGCCTTGGCCCCCTCCCCCCAAAAAATAATTTCTCATTGAAATATATTATCTGGATTAAATTCATAACGCCAATGAATAAAATAGGAATTGTTCTTTAAAATACAGATCGCCATTACTAACAGAAGGAGTTCAACACTTACGGCAGTAGCTATCATGGTTCATTAAAAAATGATTTCATAAAGTAAATTGTTGCGATAACACACTAATAGATTAAATGCAAAGACACCACATCCAGGAATATACAGCCACGAAGAGTAACGCTGAGGTGTAAGGATCAAACCAAAAATAGTAAAAACCCAACCATAATGCAGATCACAAAAACCTTAAGCAATCAAGAATGGGCAGGGGATCAAGACAAAATTCTTCCAATTACAATCCACATAAAAATCAATCCTAAGTTGCTAATGCATTCTATTTTACAAATGATGAGCATACCTTTGTCGTGTTGCCCACCTCGAATGGCGTCTGCGTGCTCCATGTCGCTTATGCTTGCCAACTGTCGAGACTACACCAGTACCTCCCAGCCAATCGCTAGGGTTACTTTGCTTCTCCCTTAGCCCCCCAAGCCACAAAGGGGCCACACACTATCTAGATGGTACATCTAGCTCCCAATTCACCTCACAAGGCCGAGCTACCACTCCTATCCCAACTGGGAAATCCCAACTCCCCACAAGTAATCAATCAAGTCAAAATTCCGGCATTGTAACGTTACGCTAACAGTTGATCCCTTTCTTCCTCATATTCCCTTTCTTTTATAGAGTTCTTAGCACCTCCAACTTTTCCTAAATCACATTTAAATTAAGTTTTAATAAAAATATTCTAAATATTCTCCTTCGCACAAGTGTTGTCCATCCCCCTCTTTCCTCCAATAATTATTTTCTTTAAATTTATTAATTGTCTCATTTCCCTCACCCACCTAGAGTTGCTCCTAAATTTTCTCCTTGGTGTTCCTAGATTCCCTTACAGGTTTAAATACTTTCCCTAAAATGAAGTTGCTAATTTAGTTCATTTTAGAAGGTTCTTAATTGCAGATTCCTTACTATGTTGACCTCGCTTTTTACCATAAATTCCTCTTTCCCTTATTATGTTTCCCCCATTCCTTAGTTTCCTAATTTTTATGATTCCCTTCTTTCCCCTTTTTATTAGAGCCAAAATGGCATTTGCGCTATTTACTCTTTTCCTTTTATTATTAATTTAAAATCTTTTTACACTTCCACAAGTTAAATAATTTACTTCTTATTTACAATTTTTTTTTGTTTGTTAATTGGTCCAAACCTTCTTGGCATCAGGATTAACATTTGGCTTGAGAAACCGCGACTCAGGGGCATCTAAGCCATCAAAATCACATAGGTATCGCACCCGGCCTGAGCCACACCAACCCTTAGCATGGTTGGATTTTTTGTCCCCGCAGGTTTCGAACTGGTGACTTTTCAACACGGAGTGGCTTAACAACACACTCCGTCACCAAATATCCTACACCTCGGGGACTTATTCTTTACAATTTAAAACCATGGATTTTAATTAAATTATTACTCTCTTCATTTTACCCCAAAAATTTATGAAGACTAAAACTATTACTTAAGTGGTATTTAGTTTAAATTTTTATTTTTATTTTTATAGGGTCTTTTTCTTAAGGTTAAACAAAATTTTACCCTAGAGAAGTTTTAGTCTTCGGACTTAGATTCTGAACTGGGCAAAAATTATTTAGGGAAGTCGTTTTAAGAATTTATTAATGCGTTAAAAGCCTTAGGGCCATCTAGGCTTGTTCCTTCATCACTATCCACGTGACGTGCCCTTTAGGACGCACCATGTGTTCCAAAGGTAACACTCGCCTCATTTGTTTCTTTTGCGTGATGTGCCCTTCAGGATGTACCACGTGCTCCAAGGGTGCCACTCGATTTGTTTGTTTCTTTTGCACGATGTTCCCTTCAGGATGCACCACATGCTCCAAGGGTGCCATTGGCTTCTTGACTGATTGGTAGACATCAATAACCCCTGGAGTCAACACTCTGCCAGGTGAACTTGTGGGAGACTAAGGGTTTCTAAGGAATAAGGCCCCCACCTTATTGTTTACCCCTTAGAGTCATCATGAGTGACTGTCACAGTCTGCCCTCTCGACATCGTGGATCCTCTCGAACTAGGTAATCGTTAACCTACAGTTCGAGCCACGGTGAGAGTGCTAGTAGGTTGTGGTAGGGATGTTGTCCACAACTCTCCCTCAACCTCTCTGGAAATTGTGTGCGGCCCCTTTACTCCATATGTGAGTCTGTTCGGCAAGCTATCGTCATCCTACATCATCAAGAATCGTGTCAGAACATGTCCACATCATATCATATAATCAAATTTACTAGAATCATAGTAAACAATCAACCCCAAAAGCACACTCCCTGACTCAATCCAGAGTCCAAGGGGTCCCGTCGATGCCTCTGCATCCTCAAGGTCAAAAACCCTGCACACTCAGTAAAACCGAGTCAATAGAACCTGTCTATGTCAAAGCAGTAAAACATCATGTCATCTATCATATCGCATCATAATAAATGATAAATGTTTTCTTATCATAAAATTCCAGAACACTTGCGAGCAAGTGTCCTCAAAGAATAAGTTTTCTCAGTGCGCCAAAGAGGGATGTTACATACACCCCCTCTTGGTCTAAACTTCATCCCAAAGTTTCATAGTATAAATGCCAAAATAAGTGTATCACAGTATCATAAGTCTATCTATCAAACAAAAATGGAAATTGTTGGTGCATATCATATGCGTCCTCCCAGGTCACCGAGTATGGACTATAACTGTCCCACTGGACCTTGACCTAATCTACCGTTCAACGTCATATCTGTCGAACATGATAATATAATATGCAGACCAACTCAGCCATGAGCGCTCCCTCGTCTGATACCTGCAATGAACTCATGTAAATGACATGTGTAGGATCACTAATATAATGTCTCAAAACAGATACATGAAAAACATCGTCCATACGCCTCAAAGAATCAGGCAAGGCTAGTCGATAGGCCATGGGCCCCTTTTTCTCTACAATATTGAAAGGTCCAATGAACCTAGGAGAGATTTTATCTCCCTTGCCAAACTTGATCGAACTCTTATGTGGTTTAACATGCAAGAAGACTTGATTGCCGACCTCATAACTACGGTCGACTCAGTGCGCATCGGCATAACTCTTATGTCGATCTTGTGCTTCTTTAATCCTTTGTATTATGGTTTGCATTTGTTCTTCCATTTCTTGGATCACTTCTGGTCCCACTAGGACCCTATCCTCAATTCGATCCCAACTCAAAGGCGTCCAACATGGTCACCCATACAGAAACTCGAAAGGCACCATCTTAATGGTGCTCTGGTAACTGTTGTTGTAAGTGAACTCTACTAGTGGCAAGAATTCTTCCCAATGCTTTTGTTGGTCCATCACGTACATGTGCAACATGTCCTCTAGGGTTTGTTTCATTCGTTCGGTCTATCTGTCAGTCTCTGGGTGATATGCAGTACTAAAGTTAATTTGGGTTCCCAAGGCCTCTTGGAAACTCATCCAAAATCGTCCAGTAAACACCGATCCTCGATCGGACATAATCCTCTTAGGCACGCCATGCAGCCTCACAATGTCATTGATAAAAAATCTAGCTATGTCAGGTGCCTGATACGTCATACACACAGGAATAAAGTGATAACTCTTCGTCAAAGTGTCTACTACTACAAAAATCGAGTTGTCTCCTTGCCATCAGTGGAAATCCAACAATAAAATCCATCGAAATAACTTCCCATTTCGATTCCGGAATGGCATGTGGTTGTAGTAATCCTTCTGGGTGTCTATGTTCAGCCTTTAACTGTTGACACTCCAGACACCTGGACACATAGTTAACTATGTCAGCCTTCATTCCCCTCCAGAAGAATAAGGGCTTAAGATCTTCCCTCATCTTCGTAACTCCCGGGTGAGCCATTGAAACTGCTCTATGAGCCTCACTCAGGATCAACATCCTCAACTCGTCGTTTGGCAGTATGTAAATCCAACTTTTAAACCTCAATAACCCATCTCTATAAAAATAAAATCCCTCATATCATCATACCATCATTTTGTTTTGTCCAATAAATCCCTCGAGCTCCTTGTACTAGTCGTCGTCACGCTGTAAGGTTAGAATATTTTCATGTAGATTCGTCTGAAGAGGAAACACCGAAAATATGTGTGGCCTCCGACTCAAAGCATCTGCCACTCAGTTCACCATTCCCTTTATGTAAGTAATCTCAAAGTCGTACTCGCTAAGAAATTCCGACCAACGTCGTTGTCGCGCGTTCAAGTCGCTTTACGTAAAAATGTGTTGTAGTCCACAATGATCAGTCTTTAGTTAAAATTTCCATCCAACAAGGTAGTGTCTCCAAACCTTCAAGGCATATAAGATGGCTAATAACTCCAAATCATGCGTCGCGTAGTTCTCCTCATGCCTTCTCAGTTTCCTCGAAATGTAATCCATTACTCATCTGTCTTGCATCAAGACTCCACCTAAGCCTTCCCTGGATGCGTCTGTGCATACCAAGAAGTCCATGTCCATGTCCGGGACCTTTACACTAATATCGACACTTTCGTCAACAACTCTTTAAGCCTCCGAAATGCTTCCACACATTTCTCGGTCCAAACAACCTTCTTGTTTTTCTTCTGGAATTCCGTGATCGGATTTGCTATCTTCGAAAATCCCTCGACAAACCATCGATAGTATCCTGCTAAACCCATAAAGCTACGCACCTCCATGACATTCATCGGTGCAGGCTATTCCATAATAGCCTTGACCTTGGATAGATCCACGGCGATACCTTCGCCAAAGATGACATGCCCTAAGTAGTGAATCCTCGATTGATAAAAAGAGCATTTGGACAACTTCCCATACAATTTGTGCTCCCGCACGAACTATAGTAGCAAGCGCAGGTTCTCTTCATGCTCCTCCGTCGTCCAAGAGTAGATCAAAATATCATCAATGAATACTTGGACGAACTTGTCCAAGTACTCACGGAACACCCTATTCATTAAACTCATAAATACTCCTGGGGCGTTTTTCATTCCAAACAGCAAAACAGTAAACTCGTAATGTCCAAATATCATCTCAAAGGCGGTCTTAGGGATGTCATCCTCCTTGATCTATAACTGGTGATACCCTAATCACAAATCGATCTTGGAGAACACCATCTCACCCTTCACTTGATCGAACAGATCATCAATTCTCGGCAAGGGATATTGATTCTTGATCGTAGCCTTGTTTAGTTGACGGTAGTCAATGCAAAGCCTCCACGATCCATCCTTCTTCCAAATGAAAATAACAGGTGCACCCCACGGTGACACACTAAGACGTATCAGTCCCAGGTCCAACAACTTCTTCAGTTTCATTTTCAACTCTTGCAACTCCGGGGTCGACATCTTATAAAGCGTTCTTGCTATCGGTTCGGTCCCCGATTTCAGGTTTATGGTAAACTCCAATTCCTTTTTCAACGGCATCCCAGGTAACTCCTCTGGAAATACATCCGCAAACTCTCTCACCACCAGAAGGTGTTCTAGACCTTCCACTACTCCCTTCTCGTTTAGCGCAAGGATCGCATAAATCTTGCACCCCTTGCGCATACTCTTTCGTAACTGTAAGGAAGAGACGAACCTTAGGGAAACTCCCTGGTTTCATCCTAAAATCACATGTATTTGTCCCTCATCATCGATCAAGCTCAATCGTTTCGTCTTATAGTTGAGTATTTCCTCATGCGATTCCAACCAATCCATACCAATCACGACGTCATAAGATCCTAAGATCGTGACGTACAAGTTGTCCCTCATGAAAAACTCTCCCAGGTTAAGGGCACAGCCCATAACCTTTCCTCCAACCTTGTGTTTGGCTCCCAAAGCCATCTCCATGAAGCTAAACTCATCCTGTTTGATTTCCCTTACCTTAATCCTTTTTAGCGTTGCACCATAAATGAAACTCTCAGTAGCATCGGGATCAATCAAAATACTAAGGGTCTGGTCAGTGACAATACCTGTCATCTTGAGCACACTCGACTGGTTCTCTGCCTGGTGGTTATTCATCTTTGCATGAATCCGATGGGTCTTGCCCATATCTCCCATGGTAGTGGGTCTGACTGATTCAGACACTCTCGTCCTCTCCACAGGACATTCGCGTTGGTAGTGTGGCTCCCCAGATGTCCAACACCCCTTCTTCAACCCAGTAGTCCTGGTGCCTGAAGTAGAATATGACGACCCACCGGCCTAGAACCCTGGTCTGTTCTATTGAACAAGCCTAAACTATTGCTACTATAGGCGACATTTTTGTTGATGTTGTGGTCGCCGGTAAGGTGTCCGCTGCTAAGGCGGCGGTCGTCGGGGTGTAGTGAAAGTGGATCCCCTCTGGAAGTCATGATATCCCGACATATGTCTCATTGGTGTCTGATGCTGTGGTGTTCCAGATGAACCCTGCCCTACTGGTCTCGCTGGAGTCCTGGTTTGACCCCCACTGATAAGCTCCTCCTTTGCTATGAGGGCCTTCTGGATGGCATCATGCAAGGTTTGAGGCATCAAAATCCTAACCTTTGCATGCAGGCTTTTGTTAAGGCCGAACACGAACCATTCGACCTTAATTTTCTCTGTGTTAAGGTGCGGAGCATACCAGAGCAGCTCCATAAAATGTGCCTCGTACTCGGGCACCGTACGACCTCCCTATCGTAATGTGTTGAACTCATTGAGCTGACGCTCAATGAATTCCTTTGAAAGGTACCTCTCTCGGAACCATTCCTCGAACAATTCCCATGACACGTCTTAGACGGCCATGTTCAGCTGTGGTAGGAGCATCTTCCACCATAGAAGAGCTCTCCCCTTTAGTTTAAAGATCGCCATGCGGACCTTCATGTTGGAGGTGTAATCGTGAAGTGCGAAGCACATCTCCATATTCTCCAACCATGCCTCGACGGTGGCGCCATCTGGGGCACCAAAGAACTCGGGAAATTTAACCTTCTCGAGTTCACGGTGAATGCTACTAGTAACGGCTGGTGCGTGCAATGGAACCTCAGCGAGTGCCGACACCCTATCCTCATCTCTATCCAAGAGGCTGATCAGTGCCTCAGACATGCGCTGAAAAGACCTCATCATCCTAACCACGTTGCCAACTACTATCTGCTCTTGTCTGAGAACCTGCTCACCTCTAGGGGGTTAGACCCCTTAGGCGTGGATGCTACTGGAGGCGTCACACCTCCTCCCCTAGCACCCCGTCATCTGCCTCTGTGGCGTACTCTAACCATGATTACCTACACGCACACAATCAAATTGATCAACAATAGTATAATCAAAGAAAATCATGTCAACAAAGCCGTAGCGAATCCCAAGTCACGGGTTGAACTCACTCTGATACCATATGTAAGGAACCTCCTCGTTACATCAACAAACCTCTTATAACAAGTGCAATTTTTTTTTGTGTGTGTTTTTAAAAGTGTGTGCATGCGTGTACAAGGGAAACAACACATTCGACTCTACGTCGCCACCTGACGACGAACAAGACACAAACCACGATGAACACTTCAAGATGACATAAGACACACCACAAGTAACTGTATGCATTTAATGACCAACAATCAACTATAAAAAGACTGAATTCCCGCCCATCCTACACTACAATGGTTAGTACCTCCAAGACATATAAGCAACACTCAATCCCATCGATTTTAACCATTTAAGGTCTTAGGGGTGGCGACTGTTCTGAGGAACATGGAGGTGTCTATGTCCCACCCGACACAAGTAGACAAAGAAACCAAATGATTACCGACTAGTACAATAATAATCAAGGAACCACCACGTCCTCTATGGAAGGCGCAAGTCAGAAGGACTCTAACAACATCTGACCATTGTTAAGATAAGACATTATCTATGACACAAATGGGCATTAAATTACAGACCAACTTCTCCATTAAATTCCATTAATTGTTGTTCCCAATTACTAACTCTTGACAATAGATTGTACTTAGTTCAATGAAAATACATTATATATTAACAACTCAACAAAATCTCAACAATATTGCCATAACTAATACCACATTACGCTACTGTTAAATAACTCTGCAATAATTTAATCATCTCAAAACATCTTATATGTTACCTATACCATAAAAATTACAATAACATTTACCGTCCATGATAACCATTTCGCCTTTTACATTACGAAAACCTTGCAACAAATTATGCTTACCATCCATTTTAGATGTTATCAAATAACTACAATATTAATTTTAATTTTAACCATTAGATAATATGATAATCCCCATTCAACTATATGATGAAAAATAAATTACTAATTAGATTACTTCATGATGATATTCAAGTACCATCACTTGGATTTAAAAATGAATTCCAGTTCAAGTAATGCAACTAAAATATAGTGATCTAAAGAGCCTCGACAGTTAAGAACAATATGTCTAGCATCACAACACCGTCTAACGCATTTAGTCATAAATGTTTCATGTCAATATCTACTATTTCTTCTTATCCAAGTGGATACATATAATAAATGACATAATTGACTTGACCCCCATAAAAGAATAATATAAGATAAATGAAAACATAATATATGATAAATCGGAAGGTCAAAACATTGATATGTCATTGAGTACACACCATATTACTATTGATTTATAAAGAAGCAAACAAATTGTACCACAACACAATTTATCTTAAATTGCAATGATAAAAATTCATTTAAACTAAAAAGAATTTTAAATCAAGAAACAACATAATTTTAAATATATAAATGTAAAACAGAAAGCAACTAAAGATGAACCCCTCTTTAAAACGCTTGAAAACCTGTTGCCCGATTTAACTGTTTATTTCTATAATCAAAGGTGGATACGCTAGCTAGACGATTACAACTGTAGCTACATCATTAATCATAAGCATTAAACTAGTTAAATAAAAAGAAACACCTTGACTTGACAGCATCCACTCTAAGGTAAAGAAGGAATTGATCATAATTCACTACTGCAGTAACGTTCCGAATTCTTCTTCTGGCCTTTCACAAAATTGATAAAATTTATGCCAGGATAGCCAGAAAGCATGTCGGTGTCCCAGTTGCATTACAGGTGGGAAAAGGGAAGAGATGAAACGCCCCAATCATTGGGCAACTACAAGGGCATAGGGTAAGGAGGGAATCCCTTAATAATAAAAACACATCAATCCTTTAATAATTTAATACTGTTGGGCGATTCGAAAGGAAACAACAACAGGACCACCACTTTAATTATTATGAAAAAATTAGCTTTCGACATCGACCTTAATGCAATAAAATTCTAAGAATTATGAGCATTAACCCTCCAAATCAGAGCAAAAGAAGTTTGTAACATGAGGAGTCTACGCCTAAATAAGGGTGCACTGTCCCAACGATGGTCTCGCTGATCTGACCAACCCCAAAACCAGCTGTCAAAAAGAAATGGTTGGGACAAACATGTCTTAATCAAGGCGATTTTAGGATGAGGTGACTGTTGTTTGAATGGGCATAACACGCCTCCAGAAACAGTGCCACCTTACACACATGCACCCACCCAGCCGATAATTCCCAAGTCAACACATGGGTATAAAAACAATGATACACAACAAGTAAGAATTAATCTCAAAACCAAAATACTCATAAGCAGAGCTGACCTAGGATGTGGGATTCATCGATAAGGATGCTATGATGGGGAATAAGTATTCATCCCTCCACAGATATTCTTCTCGTTCAATATGTAGTCAGTGAATACATAGGAAACCTATTACAGTACCTGTCAACATTCTAGGCGGGTTTGGTGGGTGGTTTTGTTTCGGCGTGGAGAAAAGTTATTCTGAGTGTTGTAGTTATCCTAGGCATTGAAATTGTTGGAGGTTTAGGCATACACAGTAAAGGATTGACATCTAAGAGCCGTGGAGCTTATGCAAATGCAGGGAACAAGAAGAATAGGCCGCTCTCAATCAGAATTGTCTGCTCTTCTGTAGGCGAAAACAGAAATTGGAATTCTTACTCAAAATATCTACGAACCACATTAAATCTTGGATACAAGGAGGAATGGCCCAAGGATTGGACATTGGAGGCTCCTACGGAAAATAATTTATGTCTCAGGCACTGGTGTATGGTACGAAGGAGTATTCATTAGGAACTGGAAATAGCTGGAGGCAAGGCATTCATTGTAGGAGATGAGCTACAAATGACACTAAAAAATCAGCCACTTGGCCAAAAAGAAAACCATAAATGAATTTACCAGATTCAAATTACAAAACGTAATGTCAGGAATAGGTTTTCTTGGGTAGAAATTACGTGAAGGGGGGTGCCTGATATAGTCTAGCAGATCACTACCGAAGCCCGAATGGGTATAATCACCAACATACCAGAGGATAAATCGCCTTGGCCCCCTCCCCCCAAAAAATAATTTCTCCTTGAAATATATTATCTGGATTAAATTCAGAATGCCAATGAATAAAATAGGAATTGTCCTTTAAAATACAGATCGCCATTACTAACATAAGGAGTTCAGCGCTTAGGGAAGTAGCTATCATGGTTCATTAAAAATTGCTTTCATAAAGGAAATTTCTGCGATAACACACTAATAAATTAAATGCGAAGACACCACATCCAGCAATATACAGCCACGAAGAGTAACGTTGAGGCGTAAGGATCAAACCAAAAACAGTGAATCCCAACTAGAACGCAGATCACAAAACCTTAAGCAATCAAGAATGGGTAGGGGCTCAAGACAGAATTCTTCCAATTACAATCCACATACAAATCAAGCCTAAGTTTCTGATGAATTCTATTTTACAAATGACAAGCATACCTTTCCTGTGTTGCCTGCCTCGAATGACGTCCACGCACTCCGTGCCGCTCCCGCTCGCCGACCATCGAGACTACACAGGTACCTCCCAACCAATCGCTAGGGGTACTCTGCTTCCCCCTTAGCCCCCTGAGCCGCAAAGGGGCCACACACTATCCAGATGGTACGTCTAGCTCCCAGCTCGCCTCACAAGGCCGAGCTACCACTCCTATCCAAGCTAGGAAATCCCAACTCCCCACAAGTAATCAATCATGTCACAATTTCGGCAGTTTAACGTTATGCTAACAACCGATTCCTTTCTTCCTCATTTTCCCTTTCTTTTATAGAGTTTTTAGCACCACCAACGTTTCCTAAATCACATTTAAATTAAGTTTTAATAAAAATATTCTAAATATTCTCCTTCACACAAGTGTCATCCATCCCCCTCTTTCCTCCAATAATTATTTTATTTAAATTTATTAATTGTCTCATTTCCCTCACCCACCTAGAGTTGCTCCTAAATTTACTCCTAGGTGTTCCTAGATTCCCTTACAGGTTTAAATACTTTCCCTAAAATGAAGTTGTTAATTTAGTTCATTTTAGAATGTTCTTAATTGCAGATTCCTTACTATGTTGACCTCACTTTTTACCATAAATTCCTCTTTCCCTTATTATGTTTCCCCCATTCCTTAGTTTCCTAATTTTTATTATTCTCTTCTTTCCCCTTTTTATTAGACCCAAAATGGCAGTTGTGCTATTTACTCTTTTCCTTTTATTATTAATTTAAAATCCTTTTACACTTCCACAAGTTAAATAATTTATTTCTTCTTTGCAATTTAAAACCATGGATTTTAATTAAATTATTACTCTCTTCATTTTACCCCAAACATTTATGAAGACTAAAACTATTACTTAAGTGGTTTAAGTGGTTTTTAGTTTAAATTTTTATTTTTATTTTTATAGGGTCTTTTTCTTAAGGTTAAACAAAATTTTACCCTAGAGAAGTTTTAGACTTAGGACTTAGATTCTGAACTGGGTGACAATTATTTAGGGAAGTCGTTTTAAGAATTTCTTAATGCGTTAAAAGTCCTAGGGCCATCTAAGTTTGTTCCTTCATCACTATCCACGCGACGTGCCCTTCAAGATGCACCATGTGCTCCAAAGGTGCCACTCACCTAGTTTGTTTCTTTTGTGTGACGTTCCCTTTAGGATGCACCACGTGCTCCAAGGGTGGCACTCGCTTTGTTCATTTTTTTTTCGTGATGTGCCCTTCAGGATGCACCACGTGATCCAAGGGTGCCACTCACTTATTGACTGATTGGTAGACATCGATAACCCCTGGAGTCAACACTTTGCCAGGTGAACTTGTGGGAGACTAAGGGTTTCTAAGGAATAAGGCCCCCACCTTATTGCACGCCCCTTAGAGTCATCATGAGCGACTGTCACAGTCAACCCTCATGGCATCGTGGATCCTCTCAAACTAGGTAATCATTAACCTACAATTCGAGCCACAAAGGGAGTGCTACTAGGCTATGGTAGGGTTTTTGTTCACACCTCTCCCTCAACCTCTCTGGAAATCGTGTGTGGCCCCTTTACTCCATATGTGAGTCTGGTCAGCAAGCTATCATCAACCTGCATCATCAAGAATCGTGTCAGAACATGTCCACATCATATCATATATTCAAATGTACTAGAATCATAGTAAACAATCAACCCCAAAAGCACACTCCCTGACTCGATCTGGAGTCCAAGGGGTCCCATCCATGCCTCTGCATCCTCAAGTTCAAAAACCCTACACTCAGTAAAACCGAGTCAATAGCACTTGTCTATGTCAAAGCAGTAAAACATCATGTCATCTATCATATCGCATCATAATCAATGATAAATGTTTTCTTATCATAAAAGTCCAGATCACTTGCGAGCAAGTGTCCTCAAAGAATAATTTTTCTCAGTGCGCCAGAGCGGGATGTTACACTTACAAGTGGTATCAGAGCACTTTCCTTAGTAGAAACTTGTGGGTTATTTTTTTTCAGGCTAGAGACATACTACGATGTCTTAAAGATACAAAGATCTATCGTTAAACGCATAAATCCATGGTAAGGGAAACATAAATGTAGGAAATACAAGTGGTACTTAAGCGCACATTGTTTCCCACCCTCTTAGACCCTATAGGTACCCCTTCGAGTGGTAGCACATCGAGAAACACTTGTATACAGATCAACCTAGATATCCTAAAGCCCTCCATAGAGAAACCAATTGGCCACCTGATTGTTGTAGTTGCACTTAGAACAAAACTTAGGAAGATACTCTATAGTACCTGGGTAGTTGGGTAGTATGGCTAAGGGCACAGTCTAGCCTCCTTAGGTGGTGCCCTAAGATATTGGGTTTAGTACTATTGTTAGTTGGGTGAAGGTATATCATAGAGTTATAGAACAAGTTAAACCCTTGTATGTACAAACACTAAATACCGTAATGATTGGAATGTGGTATCCCCGATATCTAGGTATAACTAGGAGATCATGTCTCGAGGCCCACAAGTCCTAGACATGGTGTACCGAGAGAAGGATTGACCTTAGAATGGCCCTGGAGGGTCCATATTTCTTCTTCCTCTCCAGATTTGTCCTATCGGCAGCAACAGCTTCCATCACCACCGGCTTGGACTTGCATCGGAGAGGACTCTTTCTCCATGAGGTAATTGGTCCAAGGTATCATGGTATGTGTCGTATTTGATCATTATAACCCTCTTGTATATGCATTAGGTTCCTTTCATTTCTGATGACTGCTTGGATCTTACACTAATCCACTTGAACATTTTCGGAGTGATTGATGGGGTGACTTAGCAAGTTAATATTCATGGGTTTTGGTTAGACACCAAGTGGGATTTGCAGAGCCATCGTCCGCTCCCATCATTTTATCATTTTACATCTTATACCCCGCACATCTATCCCATTCCCCTAGTCCGGCCATTAGGATGACCTTTGAGGGTTACATTTGTCTTGTGGGAAGAAGGGGCTAAAGGCCCAGGGGGTAAAAGCAGCTGGTAAAAGATAAAATCCATAAGAAAAGAAAACCTAGAGATGCTTCGCCCAGGGGATCCCTGAAAAGGCAATAAAAATCCTCTCGATAAGAAACTAAAGAGACCCTAGGAAAAATAATAAGACAAGACCTAACCAAGAGGATGGGAGGTCTCATCATGAGCCGACCCATTATGTTCATAGGTATCCAACAGTATGACATTTCCATCATCTGGTCACCACGCCAGGGCAGTGACCTTTGGTTGCATGGCCAAGGGAAAGGGGGTCTCATCACGAGCCAACCTTATCATATCTGCAAAGATACCATTGGATAACATTGTCAGCTCTGGTCACTAAGCCAAGGTAGTGTCCTCTGGTTAGACCTTGAAATAAAAAGAGAGAAAAGTAGTAAATAAAAGACTAAGGCAATAAAGGGCTTGGAAAAAATGCATCTATGACGGGTATAGATCGCCTCCTACAAAGGCACCCACAGACAACACCTACCCTTGGTCTTACTGTGACTGGACATCCCTAGACCATATCACTTCATAAAACATGGTTTGAATAATCTTCTGAGAAAACTTTCCATCTCTTGTGGGTATTGGCCCAATAGGTTGTTCTATTGGTCTTCTTTAGCTTTGTATAGTAGATCTATGTAATGTCTTTGAGCTCTTAGATGATATGATAGGAATTTCATGCATGTATTTGATAAATTTAATGATGAAATATGATTAACATTGATATGATCCCTAGGACTGATGAGCCCATGGAGGGCGTAGTCTTTGATGTCCAGGACCATCCTTGGTGGACAGGTACCAATGGACTGGTACACGTGGGGATATGATTACTATGGACCTCCATGTGGCTGAAGAGCCCATTAGATGGTTGTTGGGATGGCAGAAGCAGGACAACGTCATGATGAGCCCTTGCAAGAAGGAGACAGAAGGACTTCCTTACCAGGACACTTTGGCAGAGATTAGCCTAGGGGGGATCACCCACTGCAAATGAGATGATGGCTTTGATGTTCAGGATGCCACCCAGGACAGGCTGGACGTTTTCTGGAGCATGTAGCAGGGTGTTAGGATCATTTGGCATGTGTGGAAGCTTGCAGGGGCCCTAGAAGGGCCAACATTTTGCCTTTTGGATGTTGATATTGCCCAAAAAGGGCCAACGTCCCCCTCAGAGGGGCCTTCCATCTCCCTTTTAGCTCATAATTATGACATTTTAGCATTTAATGTGACAAATAATGTAACTTGTGTTAGTCAGCCTTGTCGGCTATTTTAATGGCCTATTTTTGAAATTATAGGTCATTTGAATGATATAAAGAGAGGACATTGCCTCTCATTTTTAATGAAACACAACTCACTCTCTTGTGAGAGAAACACTTTTAGTCTTTTGTCTTTGTATTTGGCTCTTGGAGTTGAGGCGCTACACTTTTGGAGGATCATATTTGGCATGTTCATGGTGTTTTCTATCATTTGGAAGGTTTACAACTAGGGTTTGATAAGCTCTTCATTGATTTGTAAGTGTATTTCTCATGCAAAACTTCTTGATTGAATGGTCGTAGGTTAAATATCTTACATGTATGGTTACATTTTTATTATTATGCTTAATCATTGAAACCCTAGGTAGCAAACACATGAGTAGGTCCTTGGTTCATGTCCCCATGATAGAAAACTTGTTTAGCCATTTGATTAAGGAGAATATAGCCTAGCCATTTCTACACTATTTCCCCTTTTTCTGAGTTAGTTTTGAAACATAAATTGAAGAAGGAAGACATCCTAGGCCTAATTGATTTTTCACCTACGTTTTGACTCTTAAGGTTTGAAAAGCCTTGGCCCTATAACGCTTTTCATCCCTAGATTTATGTCTTGAAGCTAGCCATTTTTTCCAAATATTTTTAAGGAAAGAGGGAGGAGCATGAGGCCTTGCTTAAGCAACACCGGAATGAGCCTCCTCCCCTTAGGGTTTTGACTTTGTGGCCCTGCCATTGCAGCACTAGAAAGCCTAACCCTCTTGTCCTTAAATTTAGATTCTCCCAAGACTTTAGCCTTGCTCCTTGACTCCATTATACCCTAAGGCACTAGTCTAATTATCCAACGTTGAGTCTTTTGTGTCAAAATAAATCTTTTAAACTTCTCAAATTTCAAACCCTACTAACCCTAACATCTCACTGACCCTAATTCTGATGATGACGTCATGCCTATTCTGAAACTTTGGCTGGTATAAAAGTTACGGCTAGGTCATCTAATGATAGATATTGAAGTGTTGGTAATATCCATTAGCCTACTTTGTAAAACGTCCACCTCATTGTCTAGCAAAACTAACCTAGAAGAAAGCTGACGTCACCCTCTAGCAAGTAGTGACGCAACAACTTTATGTGTGAGCATATTAATGATATTTAATGCATTGTGATAGTTCAAGGATTGATTTTCTACATTGAATGCTATATCATCTCCGGTGTTATTGAGAAGTAGTATTATAATCCATAGCCTTTATTGCAATCATTGACTTCTTCAATAATTACTATTATTTATGCTCATATATATATATTAATTGTTGATAGTCATTAATTTATGAAAAGTACTAACCACTGTTGCACATTTTAGCTTTATTGTTGCCTTGTCTCGCAAGCAGGTGCCCATTCTGTGGTTTATCTTCTCTTTGAATATCCTCTTGGAAATAATCTGCGAAGGGAAAACTCATTTAGGTTTAGGTATCTTGAATTCAATGTAGGGATCAGGAATTCATTAAACTACCATAAATTAAAACAGAGTGAAAATTTTTAAATTTACTAAAAATTCACTTACTCTAACATATTCACTCTCAGAAAATAACATTTTACATAACAATTGCATAACAAGTTAAATTTACATAATAATTTGCATGACAAGTTAAATACCTTGTTCTGATGCTGTCTCCCTTCGCTTGAACCAATCCGCAGCAAGTCCGCAGCAGCTTGCTCCTTCCACACCCCAAACCAGCCACCCTACCGACCAGTACGCCTGGCCCTAGGACATCTACGGATGTCCTAGCCCTCCGAGCCCAAAACCCCTCAGCCCCGGTGTGCRCTGTAAATCCCACCGTTCTAACTCTGTATCAAAGCTCCCAAAAAAAATCTCCTCTCGTAGACTGCATGAATGAATCCTCCCCCAAAATGAATCCTCCTCCTTCCCTTATGCCTCCTTCACCGCCCTCGCACCTTTACTCCTCACCAAACCCCTTATCCATACATTTATTTCTCTTTATTGGTCTTATCCTTTACTTAATGTTTATTTTTACGTATGGGTTACGTTATCCCTTATGGGATACGTAACCCATTTAAACTTATATTTTATTTTCCCCCATTTTAATACATAATTAATCAATTACTTTAATTAATAATCAATTAATCACTAATCCTTAATTTAATAATTAATCATTTAATGTCTCATTTAATAATTACTCATTCATTAACCCTTAATCAAGGAGTTAATCATACTTCAGCTAAGTATAATCAAAATAATTAATTAATAACTTGTAATCAATTAAGGTTATATAATAATTAATTATAATTTAGCTAATGTTTAGGATTATTTATGAAATTATTCATAGTAATAAGAAAAGGGTCATTACATTCAAGGCTAAAACTGGCGTAACAGGAGCTTCCCCACCCACTGTCACCTCGATGGGGAGATCTTTCTATTTAGGGTGGCTAATCCCAAGGGAGACGTCCCTAAGTAATCTGGGGTTCTGAAGGAAAAGGATCAAAGGTTCAAGGCTTCAAAGTTTAAGTTAATCTTTCCCTTCACAGATTACTGCCAAATGGATAGTCAAAGAAAAGATATCCCATTGAATGGCACCTGTTTGTGAGACAAGGTAAATAAAACTGAAAATGTGTTGCAGTGGTTAGTACTTCAAAACATTAATGACTATCTTTAATACATATGAGCAATAATGGATGTAATTATTGACGAAGTCAATGATTGCAATTAAAACTTATATTTTATGTCACTTCTTCAATAAAGACACAAGATATATTGGCATTCAATGTATAAAATCAAATCCTTGTATTATCACAATGCAATAAATATCATAAATTTGCTCATATATAATTATTGTTCCTGCATCACTATACAATTTTGAGGGTGACGTCAGCCCTATCTCAAGTTAGTTTTAATAGACAATGAGAAGGATTTTTTGCAATTTAAACTTATGAAAGTGATCAACAACTCAAGGTCTATCACTTAGATGACAAAAAGACTCAACGTTTTACACTAGTCAAGAGTTCAAAAAGTGTGACGTCATCTAAGTTTTTAGGGTTAGTTTGATAGGTGAAGAAGTGGACGTTTTGCCAAAATAAACCAACGAAAAGACTCAACACTTATATGGCTATCAAGGGATGTCTAAGATGCAAATTTTAGACCAATCAAGGTTCAAAGAGGCGAAGACGTCATCATTTAAACTAGGGTTAGTAAGACGCTAGGGTTAGTTAGGGTTTCAATTAGAGAGTGTTTAAAAGAATGTTTAAGCACAAAAAACTCAATGTTTTGTTCTTAGACTAGTGCCTTAGGGTAAATGGAGTCAAGGAGTACGGATAATGGCTTGGGAGAACCTAAATCTAAGGATGGGAGAGTTAGGCTTTGTGGTGTTGCAAAGGCATGGCCACAAAGTCAAAACCCTAAGGGGAGGAGGCTCATTCCGGTGTTGCAAAAGCAAGGCCTCATGCTCCTCCCTCTTTCCTTAGAACTCTTTGGCAAAACGGCTAGCTTCAAACTATAAGTCTAGGGCTGAAAAGTGTTGCTTGGGGATAAGGATTTTCAAGCCCTAAGGTCAAAACCCTAGGTGTAAACTAAATTAGGCCTAGGACATCTTCCTCCTTCAACTTATAATTCAAATCTAACTCAGAAAAAAGAATGGTTAGTGTAGCTATGGCTAGGCTAAACCTTCTTTAATCAATGGATTAAACAAGTTTTTATCATGGGGACATGAAGCAATGACCTACTTCTGTGTTTTCTCCCTAGGGTTTTAATGATTAATCATAATAATAACAATGTAACAATACATGTAAGATATTTAATCAACAACCATTCAATAAAGAAGTTTTGTATGAGAAAAACACTTACAAATTCATGAAAAGCTTATCAAACCCTAGTTGTAACACCTTCCAATGATAAAAACACCATATGCATGCCAAAGATGATCCTTTCGAGTGTAACGCCTAACTCCAAGAACAAATACTCAAGACAAAAGATAAAAGAGATCACTCTCACAAGAGAGCAAGTTGTGTTATTATCAAAATGAGGCTCAACGTCCTCAATTTATATCATTCTTATGACCTTTAATTAACAAAATAGGTCATTAAAAACAACCGACAAGGCTGACTTATCATTATTCAATCATTTGTCACATTAAATGCTAAAAATGTCAAAATAGAGCCTAAAAGGGAGACGTCAGGCCCCTCTGAGGGAGACGTTGGCCCTTTTTGGGCATGATCAACATCCAAGGAGCAAAACGTTGGCCCCGTTTGGGGATCCTCCAACCTGTCACATGTGCCAAACAAGCCTAGCATGCTGCCACATGCTCTAGAAATCATCTAGCCTACCCTGGGTGGCATCTTGTCCATCAAAGCCATCCTCCATCTACAGGGGTTGATCCCCCCTAGGTCAAATCTCTGCCACAACGTCCTGATGAGGGCATCCTTCTTCTTCTCCATGCAAGGGCTCATCATAACTCTGTCCTACCTCTTCCATCACATCAACCTTCTGATGGGCTCTTCAACCCCATGGAGGTCTGAGCTAATCATCTCCCGATGTGCACCGATCCTCTGGTACCTATCCATCGGGTATGGTCCTGCACATCAAAGACTATGCCCTCCATGGGCTCATCAGTCCTAGATATCATAGCAATGTAAATCATATATCATCATTAAATTTATCAAACATATGCATAAAATCCCTATCATATCATCTAAGAGCTCAAAGACATTACACAGATCTACTATACAAAGCTAAGGAAACCGACAGAACAACCTATTGGGCTAATACCCACAAGAGATGGAAAGTTTCCTCAAAATATTATTCAAGACATGTTTAATGAGGTGATATGGTTTTAGGGATGTCCAGTCATAATAAGACCAAGGGCTGGTGTTGTCTGTGGGTGGCTTTGTAGGAGGCGAGTTGTACCCGTCATGGATGCATTTTTTCCAAGCCCTTTTATTGCCTTATCTTTCTTTTATTTCTTTTTCTTTCTTTTTTACTACAAGGTTTGACCAGAGGACACTGCCTTGGCTTGGTGGCCAAAGCTGACAGTGTTACCCACTAGTATCTTCGCAGAAATGAGAAGGTTGGCTCGTGATGAGACCTCCCATCCTCTAGGTTAGGTCTTGCATTTATTTATTTTATCATTTTTCTTAGGGTCCCTTAGTTTCTTATCGAGAGGATTTTTATTTCCTTCTCGGGGATCCCCTGGGCGAAGCATCTCTAGGTTTTATTTCCTATGGATTTTATATTTTACCAGCTGCTTTTACCCCCTGGGCCTTTAGCCCCTTCTTCCCACAAGAGAAAATGTACCCTAAGAGGTCATCCTAATGGCCAGACTAGGGGAATGGGATGGATGAGCGGGGTATAATATGTAAAAGTGATAAGATGGTGGGAGAGGATGATGGCTCTACAAATCCCCCTTGGTGGCTAACCAAAACCCATGATTACCAGCTTGCTAATTTACCCCATCAATCACCCCAACAATGGTCAAGTGGATTAGTGTAAGATCCAAGAAGTCATCTAAAATGAAAGGAACCTAATGCATATATAAGAAGGATATAACGATCAAATATGACACATACCATGATGCCTCAGACCAATTACCTCATGGAGCAAGAGTCCTCTCCGATGCAAGCCCAAGCCGGTAGTGATGGAGGTTGCTACTGCTGATAGGACAAGTCTGGCTGAGAAGAAGAAAGATGGGCCCTCTAGGGCCACGCTCAAGTCAATATC
>ML781302.1:902045-919635 GCA_009831015.1 Picea engelmannii
GCAGGTTCTTGCTTCATGTCCCAATGATAGAAAACGTGTTTATCCATTTGATTAAGGAGAATATAGCCTAGCCATTGCTACACTATTTCCCCTTTTTCTGAGTTAGTTTTGAAACATAAATTGAAGAAAGAAGATGTCCTAGGCCTAATTGATTTTACACCTAGGGTTTGACTCTTAGGCTTTGAAAAGACTTGGCCCTACAACACTTTTCATCGCTAGATTTATGTCTTGAAGCTAGCCATTTTTTCCAAAGAGTTTTAAGGAAAGAGGGAGGAGCATGAGGCCTTGCTTAAGAAACACCAGAATGAGCCTCCTCCCCTTAGGGTTTTGACTTTGTGGCCCTACCATTGAAGCACTAGAAAGCCTAACCCTCTTGTCCTTAAATTTAGATTCTCCTGAGACTTTATCCTTTCTCCTTGACTCCATTATACCCTAAGGCACTAGTCTAATTATCCAACGTTGATTCTTTTGTGTCAAAATAAATCTTTTAAACTTCTCAAATTTCAAACCCTACTAACCCTAACATCTCACTAACCCTAATTCTAATGATGACGTCATGCCTATTTTGAAACTTTGGCTTGTATAAAAGTTGCAGCTAGGTCATCTAATGATAGATATTGAAGTGTTGGTAATATCCATTATCCTACTTTGTAAAACGTCCACCTCATTGTCTAGCAAAACTAACCTAGAAGAATGATTACGTCACCCTATAGCAAGTAGTGATGCAACAACTTTATGTGTGAGCATATTAATGATATTTAATGCGTTGTGATAGTTCAAGGATTGGTTTTATACATTGAATGCTATATCATCTCCGATGTTATTGAGAACTAGTATTATAAGCCATAGCCTTTGTTGCAATCATTGACTTTGTCAATAATTACTATTATTTATGCTCATATATATATTAATTGTTGATAGTCATTAATTTATGAGGTACTAACCACTGTTGCACATTTTATCTTTATTGTTGCATTGTCTCGCAAGAGGGTGCCCATTATGTGGTTTATCTTCTCTTTGAATATCCTCTTGGTAGTAATTTGTGAAGGGAAAACTCATCCTGATCCTTTAGAACCTTTGTCCTTCAGAACCCCAGATTATTAGGGATGTCTCCCTTGGGTCTAGCCACCCTAAATAGAAAGAGCCCCCCATCGAGGTGACAGTGGGTGGGGAAGCTCCTATTATGCTAGTTTGGTCCCTACCTTCTTGCTACTTGACCTTGACTACAAACTGAGCGATAACAGGATGGAAATAGAAATAGAAGAAGCACAACCTATTACCGTGCAACTTTACCTCCCACATTCTGGTTGCGAAATTACTACACATTTTTTACTGTCAAGAATTTGTGCCTTTCAACACTGCAGTATTATTCAACTCGAAGTATAACTCCATAGGAGTATAAATCCCATTGAAACCCTTCTTTGGAACCCATCCTATTGGATTATTCTCCTCACCATTATCATAGTGGTACCTTTAATTTTCAATATTTTTTTTTTCAGTGGACTCGAACCCCTTTCTCATCACCCCTATTTTCCACCTCTCCCATTATATTCCCCTTTTTGGCCTAATCATCATTGTATATATCACTTACAAATCCTCCTTTTATGTGATCTCACCCAACCCCTTTCCCTTACAAACACCACTCATATCCAAATTGCCCCTAATGGTGAAGAGATGGTTTTTGCTTCAACAGCCTTCAAGCATTCTCTATTCTCTTCCTTTCCATAACAAAAACATAAAAATCATGGTCTTTGTACCACCTCTAATGGTCAAGTGATTCCTTGATGATGAATTCTAATTCCACCTCCTTTGTATCCCATCTTCGTGAGGAGCTTCATGTCCATGTTAGTTTCATACTGAGAAAACATTGAACATGACGAAACATCATATACCTCGGTTTGATTTGGTGCATCCATGATAGAAGGATATTTGTCCTCCATTCATTCACCATGATGCAACTTAGCCAAGATATCATCCTTGTATTTCAATTTGAGTTTCAATTATTCAATAATTTCATTGAGGACTTCTCCATGAAGTCGATGCCTCTCTTGATGCTCTTGCTTCTCTTCTTCTGCAACCTGCAAAAATCTCCTCAACTATGCATTTTCATCTTGAATGTTGTGATTTATCTCTTCTAATTCTTTAAGTCTTTCTCCTTTCTTCGCTCATTTTCCCATCACGCAAACAAGTCAACCTAGCTCTGATACCACATGATCTGAAAATGGACGAGTACTTTACACAAGTTTTCAATTGAGAATTGTTTTATGACGAAGTATTTGCATAACGATTAAAGAACATATGAATTCATGATTAACCATTCTTTTTAAACAAAAATACATAACATACATGAATTCAAATGGAATAAGAACATGAAAAGACAAGAGAGAGACAACCAATGTTGGTAATGGAGTTCATCCCTCTTGGGATACGTCTCTAGACCCACTTTAATTGGAATACAAATCATTTTCATTCCTTCTTCAAAATATGTTGGGACATTCTCATAAGTGATTACATAAGATATTCCTTCTCCTCTAATGAGGATTCAAGAATATTTCTCACACACATACCTCTTCATACATCAAGAAGGATAATACCTTACATGAATAAGTCTCTGAAATCATAGGATTAGTAGCACTATGGATTTCTAACTGCACTCATTAACTCTCCATTACTCTCCTCCCTTTCAAAGGGATCACATAAGGAATTATGTAGTTTTTCCTCACTCTCTCTTTACAAATAACATTAATTCCTAGATCCACAATAATAGGATCTAATTACAAAAGAGGAAAAAGAAGATCCATAAATGTAGGATATCAAACTATCTTCAACTACATAATGGGAAAAGTCTCAAAACCACACAAAGACTCTTCATCCATGTCCTTGATTCTCTCAACCTAATAGTGAGAAAATGAAAAATTGGTGTGAGGTGGTTTATCACATAAAAACCAATGTCTAAATTTTAATTTAATGAAACATACGTGAGTCTAATTTCCCTCACAAGTATTAATCATTTTACATCAATAATGTATGAGTTTTTCCAAAAGATCATAGAGCATAATTAAATGCATGAGCATCTAATAAAAGCATAAGAGAATGCATGAGACCCTTTTCCTCACAAATCATTAATAAAATGCATGAGAAAATAAGAATCAAAACATATAAGTTCACCACCTTCAACACTATGTAGATCAACTTGGTGAACAGTCCTTCCAAGTGGGGAAGTTCATCCGGATCAAGGAGTTATGAAGTATTTTATTTATTCCACCCTAGTAATGATTAACTTTTACTAAAAATAGATTTTTTGATAGTAACCCTCTTATTCTTCATGTTATCCAACATATACCTGTATAATTAGAATCTTATCAAAGTATTAATTTCCACTTATGGAAGACCAATGTGTAAAATAAGGATAAGAAGGATAGGGTAAGGAATATTTTTTTAATTTCCCTCTAAGGAACCCTAGAAACAATACAACCATGTACTTCAAAACAATAAAAAATTATTGGGATAAAAGGTGTGTCAAAATGAAGATTCATTTTTACTATAAAAAAAAGTGGGTTCTTTAAAATTATTGTCAAGGAAAACAAATATTTTCAACCTTCGTGAATCCTTCTTTCAACACTTCAATTCCAATTTATCTTATTATGGATTTCAATTCTAGGATACTTATATGAATATACTTCTTCAAGTTTCTCATTATCATGAACAAACATAGGTATGTGACATACTTAGACTTGATGATCATTATCTTTGTTTTATCATTATTTATAGTCATCCCAAGTTTAATCTGAAAATATTTAAAACTTTAAGTTTCTTTTCAAGGTCATGTGGCTTCCTTATTAAAAGAATACTTTGAACTATATAAAGGAGGAGGAAAATAACTTTTAATGTGAGGTTAGTTCCCACATACTATGCTTTCTTTAGGAAATTTTATAATTTTCCTAGTATGCAAATTTGAAAAGGGGTAGATGATAAAGGACACTAATTATTGACCTTTGTATCATAATTAATTTCTTCCAACCAACCCTCATTTCATTTAAATTTGGAAATGAATCTCTCAAATAGCCTTATCATTGCAGTGAATTGCGTCTAGCTTGGGTGATAGAGAGGAGAAATATCTTTACTCCCCCACCTAATTTACAATTTCATTTATGACATGTTCTCTCTTAATGAAAACAAAAATTAACATTAATGAATAGTAATCATCATCATACTCATCGTTTCTAATTATTTATATAATATTTATCTTTGTGATGAATAAAAAAAATAACATTCTACTATGATCAACTGTCTCCAAAATGTTTCTTGTACAAATTACAATTTTGTAGGATTAAACAATTTAGCATGAATCTAATCTATTAGGGGGGTTTTGTTTAATCAAAGGATATTTTTTCTTCAACCTTCTAGATAAAACTATGTGTGAACCTTCATTATTTTAGCTATATTTTCCCTAGTGATGGGTGAAGTGTCCACTTGAAACATTGAACTTTTCAAAAAAGTTGCACAAAATTTATATCTAGAAGGTTCAAGCACATCATGACTAATTGTGAAAACCTACACGAGTCAAAGTGTATTTTCCATTTTTTGTTCTTATTAATTTAATTGTGTTTATTATTAATTTAAACATCATGTTTTTGTTTTGTATCATCCAAATGTAAACTCCTCTCACTTAATAACATTTTGTAATTTTTTATCGTAAAATTAATAGACAAAAAACTGACAAAATATGGATTGGTTACAAATTGTAGAATACGACATAATGTTAATGGTTTTTAAAAAAATTCTTTAATCATAATATATATATATATATATATATATATATATATATATATATATATATATATATATATATATATATATATATATATATATATATATATATATATATATATATATATATATATATATATATATATATATATATATATATATTTATAAGTTTTAAATATAAATATTTTGAAAATATGGTCACCTAGTTCACTTTGGTTTTCATTGGTTGACATGTTATAAATAATATTTTTAGTAAAAGTGCACTAGAAAATGATTTAATTTGTTAAATGTGCAAAGATTACAAATTATTTTCCCCCATAATGTGTTGGGTCTTGTAATTTTTTTAATTTGTTTTGATTTTTGCAATTTTTTATTGTCAATCTCCTTGTAACACCCTAGTTTATATTTAAATATATTTAAGATAATACTCTTACTAATATTGGATGTTGTGATAAGAAAGATATTTTCTTCATGTTATCCAAGTTATACTCTTATAATTACAATATTCTTGTATTATTACTCTCCACTAATGGGATACCAAAGTGTATAAGAGGGATAGGGAAGGATGTATTGTTCAATTTCCCTCAAGTCTCCCCATAAAGAATACTACTCTAGAATTCTTAAAAAATCTAAATCATCAATGTAAGGTCCTTGGGTATAAGGGTGCAAGAACCCTCACCCAATTCGTCAAAGAGAAGAAATTTGAGGATGCTCCATCATGCAAATGACACACTAGTTATGAAAGTGGATAGTTTAGGTGTGTGAACACACTAAGGGGTTTTCCCATGCATGAGGGGAAGCATGGGGAGGAACTGAACAATAGAAGGGGCATTTCAGGATATAAGATGAGTCATATTATCATCAAGTGCAAAATTTTGGGCACACTAGAAAGGTTGGGGCAATTCGACATGAGGAGCATGACCAAGGTTGGGGTGCGAAATTCCCAAGTGACATGAAGATTGATGATTGCATGGTTTCATTTAGCCATGTCGGTCCGAGAAGGGGCATGTTGGTTATTTTGGGTGCATTAGTTCGTGATCGGGTGTGACACACCCAAAGGAAATGAGGATTCACGAAGGTGACATTTGTATTGTATATAAAATAACAAGGGAACACAACCAAGAAGGCATAGTGAGGAGAGAAAGATCAACACCAATTTGTTTAGGAAGATTCAGACAAGGAGGTCTGAGCTCCCTCAAGGAGCTAAGTACATTCACATGGGAGGACTTGTATTTCCTTGAGATAATTATATGGACAAATTTGGGGAGGCATTCTTTGGTTTGAGTCTAACAGCAGACAAGGTGACTTTGGAGTTTGGGGAAGTCTTCTCATAGGTATGGAGAGGCATGCTATGAGGCAGAACCATAGGTTTGTGTAAAGTCTTGCGAGAAAGAAGAAATGGTGAGTATGTGGTGGGAAGACATCTTAGACCCACTACAAGGGTTGTGAATGTTGTTGTAGAGAATGAGTCTTAGGGTTACAAACCTATGTACAAGTATCTTGGTGAGGTGAGGTGAGTCGTGTGAATCTGCCCAAGTTGTAAACTAAACCAGTAGTGCTCATATTATAATTTTCTCATAATATTAATACTCAGATAGGTGTTAATCATGTCTTATGTCACCCATACTATATCTGTGTGTCACTTTCTTGTTTCTCATGTTCATGGATGTATGATTAAATGACTCATTTTTAAGTTGTTAAGAAATCGTCTAAGTATACAGGTAAATTTCATTATCACAGGAGTGTGACTCGCACGTAACATAGAATGGAGTTTTGGTATGCTCTAGCTGAAGAGGCTCAGTTCGAACGAAGTATTCTAGGTGTTTCCAAGTAGCCAAGTGAGAATCATTGTGATGATGCACTTTTTTAGTAGGTGCAAGATCGTAAGTTTTGGTCAAGCATAGTTTGGGGACATGACAATTCAGATAATAATCTTGTGAAATAGAAGCTTCATTTTTCCTAGAACAAAAAAGTGGCTTCTTTAGAATTAATTTTAAGGTGCAAAAAATATTTCCAACCTCCACTAATCCTTGATTCAACAATGCAATTGTCATTAAGATTATGATGGATTCCAATTCTAGGATTCTTATACGAAGATACTTCTTCAAGTTTCTAATTATCATGAACAAACTTAGAGCATGTGACATTGTTAGAATCGATGATTATTATCTTTTTTTTATCATTATTCATAGTCATTGCAAAGTTAGTGCAAAAATATTTACAAACTTTAAGTTTCTTGTCGAGGTTAAGAGAATTCCTCATTAAAAGAAAAACTGTATCTGAATAAACAAGGAGGAGGATAAATATTAATGTGACTGTAGTTCCCACATTATACTCTTCCTTTAGGAAATATTCTAAGTTTTCTAGTACATAAATTAAAAAAAAAAAAGTAGCGGACAAAGGACATTCTTTCTTGACCTCCATATCACAATTAATGTCTTCCAAGCAACCCTTGCTTCATTTAAATTTGGAAATGACTATCTCGTATAATCTTATTATTACAGTCAAGGGGGTCTAGCTCAGGTGATAGAGAGGAGACATTTCTATACTCTCAAACAAAATTTAACATTAATAAAAAAATATCATCATCATCATTTCTAATCATTTATATTATAATTATATATTTGTAAAATATAAAAAAATAACATTCCACTTTGATCACTATGTCTGCAAAATGATTTTTCAAAACAAATAAAAATAGCATGTTGTCAAAAGAAATAAAAATTTAAATATTTGTGCATGTTATAGTCAAGGGGGTCTAGCTCAGGTGATAGAGAGGAGACATTTCTATACTCTCAAACAAAAGTTAACATTAATGAAAAAACATCATCATCATCATTTCTAATTATTTATATAATAATTATGTTTTTGTAAAATATAAAAAAATAACATTACACTTTGATCACTATGTCTCCAAAATGATTTTTCAAAACAAATAAAGATAGCATGTTGTCAAAAAAAACAAAAATTTAAATATTTGGGCATGTTATATACACTTTATTTTCTTTAAAATTTCAATTTCTGAATGTTGACTTAACTTGTGATACAAATGATCAATACTAAAATGTTTGAAGATAACAATGATTACTTCATGTTATGTCATATATTTTCTGATTATCACAAAATTAAAGATGGAGATCGTTCCTAAATTAAGTGTTGAAGATGTCATAAATAATGTTTACTTCATGACATGGGATATATATGTTTTTATGTATTGAAAAATTAAAGGTGGAGCTTTTCTTATTTATTGTGATAAATTTGTAATGAAATTTCTATTTCATGTTTTTATATATCAAAAAATTAATGTAAAGGTGGAGCTTGTCTTATTAATTGTGGGGTAAATTGGTTAATTACATTTTTACTATTATAGAATATAGTTTAATATCATAAATAATATTTATATCACAAAACCATAAAAATTAAATCTTTAAATAATATAATTAATAAACAATTTTTTTAAGACAATTATTGAAAATACTTATTAACTAAAACAAAGAAAAATAAAAAATCCAAACTATGCTTTGACAATAGTGTATACATATATAGACAGGGGGATTCCACATACAATCAAGGTTGAATAAAAGATCATTAGTATATTTTTGTTTAGAAACTTTGATGGGCTCGTTGATTAATTCTACAAGTTCCATTTGCTGATTGATATATTTTGTGATTTTGAATATGTAGAATATGTGTTTTTGGCAATGGAAGAAATGAAAAGAGAGAAAAAAAATACAAGTAACAAGTATAAAGTAAAATTTAATCTTATAACAATTTTTAATGACATTAAACAAAATTCAAATATCGACTTCCAATAATTTTCTGTTGTATTAATTCTACAAGATTCCATTTGTTGATTCACATATTTTGTGATTTTGAATATATAGAATATCTGTTTTTGGCAATGCAAGAAATGAAAAAAGAGAAAAAAATTACAAGTAACAAGTATAAAGTAAAATTTAATCTTATAGCAATTTTTAATGACATTAACCAAAATTCAAATATCAACTTAATCTTATGTTTTTTTCCATAAATTTTTTTAGTGATATAATAATAATAATAATAATCTACTTTTATCGTCACTACCAACTCAAATATCAAATGGGTATATGAGACTCACTTCTTTGTGGAACATGTTCTTTACCATTAGATTCACTAATAAATTATTCTTAATTTATTTTTAAAATTGTGTTTATAATATTAGAACCCTAAAATATATATCTATATATAATATTAATAATTTTTTGAACGTTTTCACCATACAATATAAAACTAATTATAATGCTTAAAACAACAAATTTTACTTTATAAATACAATTGTTTAACAAAAGAATATACAAAGAACACCTTAAAGCAACAACATTTAATTTTACTTTATAGAAAATCATATTCTATAAATATAAATACAATAATAATAATAATAACAATCTAATTTTAAGGTCACGACCAAGCCACACCAAATTGGTGTATGAGACCTCCATGTTTGTGGGACAAGGAACCCCTCTCTGCCCAGCTATTTGACTGGTAAAGTCTACAGAGGTATACATACCCTAACCCCCTCTGGATTTGAACTTGTGACCTCTTAAGATGAAACACATGTTCTTAACCATTAGGCCCACTCATACAATAGTTGAACAAACTAATATGCAAAGAACACCAGTAATTAATTTCCATCACTAAAGTTTTAAAACACTCATTTTCAAAGATTTTCTTTTTATAAATGTAATTATGAGAGCCTTGGAGCCAACTTATTCTTTTGAAAGTCATTACCAAACCAAATTTTAAACACCTCGTATTGCCAACCATTTCATTAATGTGCATATGTAACATCCTCCTCTGGCGCATTGAGCGAACTTATTCTTAGAGGACACTTGCTCGCAAGTGATCCATATTATTATGCTATTAAAACATTTGATTTTTATTATGAGGCATTATGGGTTGATGACATGGTTTAACTGAGTGTGCAGGATTTTGGACCTCGAGGATACAGAGGCATCGATTGAACCCCTTGGAATCTGGATCGAGTCAGGGAGTGTACCATTGGGGTTTGATTGTTTTACTGTGATATTAATGCATCTGAATAGATGATATGATGTGGATATATTCTGACATGATTTGTTGATGATGCAGGCTGACGATAGCTTGCCGACTAGACTCACATGTGGAGTAAAGGGGTCATGCACAACTACCAGAGATGTTGAGGGAGAGGTGTGGAAAGCAGCCCTGCCACAACCTACTATTACTCTCGGTGTGGCTCAAACTATAGGTTAACATTTACCTAGTTCGAGAGGACCCACAATGCTGTGAGGGCAGGCTGCAAAAGTTGCTCATGAGGATTCTAAGGGGTGCGCAATAAGGTAGGGGCCTTATTCCTTAGAGGTCCTTAGTCTGCCACAAGCTCACCTGGCGGAGTATTGACTCCATGGGTTTTTTATGTCTACCAAGTCAGTCAAGAGGCGAGTGACACTCTTGCAGCACGTGGTGCATCCTTAAGGGCATGACTCGCAAGAAAAATGGAAAGAGGTGAGTGGCACCCTTGGAGCACATAGTGTGTCCTGAAGGGCATGTCGCACAAGGGAACATATGAGGCGAGTGGCACCCTTGGAGCACGTAGTGCGTCCTCAAGGGCAAGTTGCATTGTTTTGATAAATGAATGAACCAAAATAGCCTTAGGATGAACAATGTAATAAGAATTTTTAAAAAACATTTTTCCTAATAAAATGTCGCCCATCATGAAAATTAAGGTCTAGGTCTAGATCATGCTAATGGTAATATTTTATCCTTTTTATTAAAAAAAAAAATGATATATAAACATATAGATAGATAGATAGATATAATAAATTTAAAAACAAAATAAATAAAGAGTATGATCTTCGTTAAATCTTGTAACACGGAAATTTAATTTATTCAAAAAAAAAAATCTGTTGGAATAAAATTTTAAAAAAAGGGGGGGGAATTAATTGTTTTATTATTTTTGATAATTTAAAATATATTAATTAAATGAGAAAAGGGAAAAATGGTTAATTTCCACACTTGCCTTTTTAAGTTCTAATTAAAAGGGGGAAAGAGGGAAAATCTAAAATATTAGGAAACTAGGAAAAGAGGTAAACATAAAAAGGGAAAAAGGGAACATAAGGGAAAAAGAGGAAAGTAAAACTTAGTAAAGTATCTACCATTTAAGAGATTTCTAATTTAAACTGAACTAGCAATTTAATAATGGGGAAATCCATTAAAACCTATAAGAGAATTTGGGGATGCCTAGGAGTGATTCTAGGAGTAACTCTAGGTGGGTGAGGGAAATAAAGATAATTAATTAATTAAAGAAATGAATTTATGGAGGAATGAAGGGAATGGTTGACACTTGTACGAGGAGGAATTTTTAGGAATTAAATTTTATAAAAACTTAATTAAATGAGATTTTAGGAAAGTAAGGAACCATGAAACTCTATATAATGAAGGGAGGAGATGGAGGCTGGAGGATCTTCTATTTGCACAACGTTATGCTACAAAAATATCTACTTGACTTACTTAACTTGTGGGAGTTGGGATACCCATCTCAGTGAGGAGTGGTATCTCGGCCTTACAAGGCGAGCTGGGAGCTAGTTGAAATCTCTGGATAGTGTTGTGTGGCCCCTTTGGGGCTCGAGGGGGTAAGGGGGAAGAATAGTTACCCTAGCATTGGTTGGGAGGTACCGGTGAAGTCTCATCAGTCGGCACACAGGAGTTGCAAGGAGCACGCGGGACATCCACTCCGAACAGGCAACAGTACACTTTCTTTATTTTGTATGGTAAATTGTTTTAGAACTTATGCTTGAATCTACATTTTTACTTGGGTAAGTCAACTGATTGTCTAGATGGTTTTCTGAAATTTTCTTAGCCTAGATCGATGATAGATCGACTCCCATGGCTTCATTTCCCCACATGTCTTGACCACCTTGTTGTGTTGATTGTGACATTCGTGGTTGTTTAGCCTTCATCCCTAGCTCACCATTCCTCGCCCGAGAAGTCAGCTAGGAGACTGATCTACGGTCGTCGCCTTAGCGTCAAAAGACATATGGATCTCAACACCCTTCTTTTATGCGCGAGGATGATGAGCGAAGGATGTTTCTCCCTAGTCGTATAACCCTGTGATCGTTCCTGGTTGAGTGAGCCTTATGCCTTTCTGCATCGATTACCTCTAAGGCGACCTTCTTCCTGCCATGAACCTCTTTTTATCTTCTGCGTTCAATCTCTGCATTTTAATGAAATGATCTCTGGGATTTTAAATAAATGTGGTCAGTAATTTTAATGATTTTCCCGACAAACTCATATGTGGTGGTTATACTTCAGGTCTTCCCTTACTGTGCAAAAGTTCACCTTTCATTTTCACACCTTTGGCCAATGATTTTACCCTGGCACCTTACTTGAATCGATTGGTAGTTTCAAGGTATTTTGACTACGTTTTTATTCATTTCTCTGTGTTTTTTATTTGTAATTATTGCTTGCGCGTATCTTCTGCAATTATTACTTTTAACGAGGAGACTTACCCTGCTATTTCACCCTCTATTATACATTTATTGATGGTGATTCTCCCTCTTAAATGGCTGCTAATTTCGAGATAAAACTCAGTGCCATCCTTATGTTAAAAATCCACAAATTCCTTTCTCCCTTGGACCGTGTTCGACAATTTTATTGTTGACAATAAGTTTGACAGTGTTTTTATAATAGAGAGATTGCTCATATCAATAAGAATTTTTTTTCCTGCAGTGTTACCACTGCACTTTGATTTATCTTAGGACGAATTTTAGCTCACCTTTTTGCCCACTCAATGACAGATTATAAATCATTTGGTCTGCAGTGAACCTTTATTTACAAAGGGATTTTTCAAACTGTGGCAAAATTTTTAATTTGATTTACGACTCCCCTCTGCAACCTTACCTTGGCAATGATTTCATTTGTTAACCGTCCTCCCTTTTCAAGACATAAATTTTACCACCTATCAGACAGAGAATTTCTTGTTTTAGATGGTGAATTGCCCTTTTCGTTGACCACGTTTTAGCATTTGCCATTAATATCCACACGACGTTGAGGTGAGGTGCGAGCAACTGGTTAAGACTTGAATACTGGTCACATAGTGCTCACCTTTGTTGGAACCCCGTGACCCCCAGGTTACCTTTAGCGATTGTCAGTACTCAGCAGCAAAAATGTGACTCTAATTACACTGTTAAGTGCAACCTCGTGGTGCTTTCTTTACTATAGGGACTTCGATTTTATTACCAGTTTTAGCGCTAGAATAACGTATTTTCATAACCAAAAGAAAATTTTTGGGGACATCTTAATCATATTACATTTTTTCCAATAACTACGGATTTATTAATATGGTTATGTTGAACGAAAATTTTCACAGGACAGACAACCTTCCGTTGATGACGAGGATTGCCTTTTGGTAAACAACTTACCTTAAAATGTGTATAGAATTAACCTACATGAAGTATTTCACCATATTAGCTGGTGTTAATTAGCAGCTGCATCCTTTTCAGTAAACAGTGATACTGTATACCATTAGATAGCAAGTCATTGCTTGGAAGTGCTTCCTTTTTAGAGAACAGCGATATCTATGCCGGTGTGGCTTTTATTTATTTATTTATGTCTATGTTCATTTAATTCTATAACTCCGAGCTTACACACCTCCACAATCATGTACCCAAGCCTGCGTTCCTTACATGAATTACACAGCGAAATTCATGCTGCTCCTTGCACAGGGTTTTCGGATAATGCTTCTTTATTATTTGGAAAATTATGTTGACAAGGATTCTGTAGTGAGTTAATAGCTTGAGTTGAGATTTGATTACGCATTAGGTTAAGCCAACAATTTCGAGGTGTAGTTAACCACTTTAAGAGTGTGAAATAATTGGCCTAGGGGGAGGCAGCGATTAATTGCTTCCCATGGTGTAGTACAATGATTGAAGCAGCGATTTATGATAGTAGTTTTCTTGTTGATAGAGAAACCTTTAGCGTTAGATGTTAGCGATCACTGTAGTCTTAGAGTTGGTTTTTCCTTTGTTTCGTAAATAAAGAGATAATTGCTTAATTGAGCAATTTCCTTCCACTACCATATGATCACCAATAATTTCCTTGACAAAATAACTTTACTGTATTATCAACTCATAGATTATCTAGACAGCATTGTAGATATTCTCCTTAGATATAATTTCAATTTATGGTTTTAGTTTACACGACAATGACTAGCCTTGAAGAACATTGGTTTTATTGTTTTAAGGGAAGTTATTTTTAAAGGACGATCTTCGTAATTGATTCAATTAAAAGACAACGAGTTCCTTAGGAAATTTCTCATCCGATGTTGAATTGGAAGATAGTTACACTAAGCTATTTGTTGGTTATGATTATTTTAAGGTGTACGGGGCATCGTTTAGTACAACAAAATTTGTGACGCAAGAATTTGTTCGTTGTAGGATTGTTTAAGTTGCCAGGGTTCAGCGCGTCTTGTAGACTGGTCAATTGGGGGCTTGAGTTAGTCGTCTTGTGGTTCGACAACGTAATTGATCTCCTAGCACGTTTGTTTTTCTTCAGTCTTCGGCCCAGATAGGTTAGGTTGTGCCCGGGGCATTGCCGCACCTATCACCCAAGGACGTCATGAGTCCTAATGAGGGGATCACGACGTGACCTACTGGATAGAGGCAAACAATAACCTAGATCTGAGTTTGTGCCTTCTATGTGAGTGTTGTAGATCGATGTAAGTTTTCTAATGGCGCATGGGTTGAATGCCTTCTTGTGTTTGGTTCCATGCCATTGAGGTTCTAGTTAACTGGTCATCGAGGTCATTGTGTCAAGATGGGTATGTTTCCCCTTAGCATGTTGGCGTGGTCCTATTTATGTCGGGCAGGTAGTGTTTCTCCCTATTGTTTTATGCTTGTGTCGCCCAGTTTCCCTAGTGCTAGTGCGTGGATTCATAGATGTTTGATGCCTGATTGAAGTGCACAGTGTGTGTTGTTAGGTTACTGTCATCGCTGCCTTCTAGCCAACAAAAAAAGAAAAATTAAGGTGCTTTTACCGGTTGTACATCGTAGGAGTCGTACCAGATGGGGATGTAACATGTGGTATCAGAGTGGGTTCAACCCTGCGACTGTAGATCGCCAGGATTTCCACTACAGTAAACCCGTGTGTATTAACCCTTGCATTAAGTAAAAACCTTAATCTGTCCTCATGGAGATAGCATTTAGAGGGCACCCTTGTGGGTTCACAATGCGCAATAGCTAGTACGGTTAGCTTCCTCTTAGATCTCAAGAGAGATGAGTTCTACCGTCCATGAGTGTCACGGATGGTGGTTTCGTCAAATCCTAGTTGTAGAGCAAGGTGTTTGCTTCACACTTCGTGTTTACGACCTCCAGCATGAAGGTCCACATGGTGGTCTTTCCACTAAAGGGGAGCGCTCTTTTATGGCAAAAGATTCTCCTTCCCCTTTTGAACCTGGCCATCGTCCATGTGTCATGGGAACTGTTCGAGGGACGGTTCTAGGAGAGGTATGTTTCTAAGGAATTCGTTGAGAATCAACTCAAGGAGTTTGACTCCTTGTGACAAGGTAGCCACACGGTGCCCGAGTACGACGCCCGTTTTGGAGCTGCTTTGTTATGCTCTACACCTAGTTACCCAGAAACTTAAGGTCAAGAAGTTTGAGTTTGGCCTTATTGTTAGAATTCATCTTCGACTTCAGGTACTAGGAGTACTGGACCGAAGAAGGGGTGTAAGAAATTAAAAACAAAATAAATAAAGAGTATGATCTTTGTTAAATCTTGTAACACAGAGGGAGTAAGAAATTTGATTTATTAAAAAAAGAAAGAAAAAAAAATATGTTGGAATAAAATTTAAATAATAAAAAGGGGGAATTAATTGTTTCATTATTTTTGATAATTTAAAATATATTAATTAAATGAGAAAAGGGAAAAAGGGTTAATTTCCACACCTACCTTTTTGAGTTCTAATTAAAAAGGGAAAAGAGGGAAAATCTAAAATATTAGAAAACTAGGAAAAGAGGTAAACATAAAAAGGGAAAAGGGGAACATAAGGGAAAAAGAAAAAAAGTCAAACTTAGTAAAGTATATACCATTTAAGAGCTTTCTAATTTAAACTGAACTAGCAATTTAATAATGGGGAAATCCATTAAAACCTATAAGAGAATTTGGGGACGCCTAGGAGTGATTCTAGGAGTAACTCTAGGTGGGTGAGGGAAATATAGATAATTAATTAATTAAAGAAATGACTTTATGGAGGAATGAAGGGGATGGGTGACACTTGTATGGGGAGGAATTTTTAGGAATTAAATTAAAAAAAAACTTAATCAAATGAGATTTTAGGAAAGTAGGGAACCACAAAACTCTATATAATGAAGGGAGGAGATGGAGGTTGAAGGATATTCTGTTTGCACAACGTTACACTGCAGAAATATCTACTTGAATGACTTAACTTGTGGGAGTTGGGATACTCAGCTCGATGAGGAATGGTAGCTCAGCCTTACAAGGCAAGCTGGGAGCTAGTTGAAATCTCTGGATAGTGTTGTGAGGCCCCTTTGCAGCTTAGAGAGCTAACGAGAAAGAAGAGTACCCCTAGCATTGGTTGGGAGGTATCGGTGAAGTCTCACCGGTCGGCACACAGGAGTTGCAAGGAGCACGTCGTACGTCCCCTCCAAATAGGAAATGGTACGCTTTCTTTATTTGTATAGTAAATTATTTTAGAACTTATGCTTGAATCTGCATTTTTACTTGGGTAAGTGAACTGATTGTCTAGATGGTTTTTTGAAATTTTCTTAGCCTAGCTCAATGACAAATTGACTCCCTTGGCTTCATTTCCCCGCACGTCTTGACCACCTTGTTGTGTTGATTGCGACCTGCATGGTTGTTTAGCCTTCATCCCTAGCTCACCAGTCCTCGCCTAAGCAGTCGGCCAGGAGCCTAATCTACGGTCGTCGCCTTAGCATTAAAATACCTATGGATATCAACGCCTTGCTTTTTTGTGCAAGGATGATGGGCAAAGGATGTTTTTTCCCAGCCGTCTAACCCTGTGATCATTCCTGGTCGAGTGATCCTTACGACTTACTATGTCGATTACCTTTGAGGTGGTTTTCTTCCTACCACGAACCTCTTTTTATCTTCTGCGTTCAATCTCTTCATTTTAATGAAATGATCTCTGCGATTTTAAATAAATGTTGTCGGCAATTTTAATGATTTTCCCGACATATTTCTGTGTGGTGGTTATACTTCAGGTCTACCCTTACTGTGAAAAATTTCACCTTTCATTTTCACACCTTTGGCCAATCATTTTACCCTGGCACCTTACTTGAATCTATTGGGAGTTTCAAGATATTTTGACTACGTTTTTATTCATTTCTCCATGTTTCTAAGTTGTAATTATTGCCTGGAGTATCCTCTGCAATTATTACTTTTAATGACGAGATTTACCCTGCTATATCACACTCTATTATACCTTTATTGACTGTGATGCTCCCTCTTAAATGGTAGTGATTTTCGAGATAAAACTCACCACCATCCTTATGTTAAAACTCCGCAAATTACTTTCTCCCTTGGACTGTGTTCGACAGTTTTACTGTTGACAGTAAGTTTGACAATGTTTTTATAATAGAGAAATTTCTCATATCAATAAGAAATCTTTTTCCTGCAGTCTTACCACTGCACTTTGATTTATCTTAGGATGAATTTTAGCTCGCCTTTTTGCCCACTATTGAGTCCATTTTTGTGCTTCCATAAACCATACTTTTGCCTCTTTATTTGCCCATTTTTCCTTCATTTTATTCCACATTTCCCATAAAACA
>ML781302.1:952361-963242 GCA_009831015.1 Picea engelmannii
TCATCTTGTAATTGAACATTTAAGTGGGGTAAAAGGAGGTTTCCCCCTCGAAGAGGCTTATTATCTGAAATTATCTCTTTTTCAAGGCGTTGAGTACTTTTCCTGAGGTTTTTCTATGCTATATTGATGTTTGGTTCTTAACAGTTCATCCTCTGAAATAAATTTTAACATAGGGGATTTGGTCCTCAAATGGGGTAAAGCACACGAGAATAAAGGAGAACACACCAAGTTCCAAAACCTATGGTTGGGACCTTTTGTCATTTCTGAAAAATTGGGTCCTAGTTCTTTTAGGCTACACAACCTACAGGAACAACAATACACTTTTCCTATGAATGGACAATCCATGAAAAAGTACATCACTTGAGAAAATCAGACCCACTCCCTTGTAAATATTTTAATTTACATTTTTTTTTTGGGTTCTTTTCATTTTGTGTGATTTTTTATGTTTTCTGGAAGATTATGTCTGAATCATCAATTCATAATTTAAAGGAATTGTATCTTTCATTAGTAGCAATTGATAAATAGTTCAAGCATCTGAACAGTAAATCCTAAACTTGGATCAGTGAAGGTAAGCTTTATGTCTAGTCAATGTTCCCAGTTTTTCATTGAAATTAGAGGAAAAAACGATTATCTTTTAAATTTCTAACGTCATCCTTGGTTTAATGAGAACAACTCATAGTGATTTCCCATTCTAGAGATGATTTCTTAATTGAAATTTTAATGTCCAAATTATGAGGAAAGTCATCTGAAATATCGATCCTATCATTGCCTAGCTATTAAATCTTGAGTATCACCCTAGAAGCACTGTAATGTGTGGGAATTGTGTGTAAACCCATTGGGATTATAAACAAGTCTTCTGGAAGTGGGTAAATTCACATATGATACCAAGACAGCTTCATCAGGGTACTAAATAGGCCTTCTAGCAGTGAAGCAATGTCAGGTTCAAAGATCCTCAGGTATGACTTGAAAATTAGATCAGATGTCAGGATGATTTTATAAGAAATGGACAACTCTTGGATGGGATATGAGTACCAGTGTGGGTTAAATGACATCCCTTTTGACACTATAGATTCCTGCTGGAAGCAATGAACATGTCAATGATATTGGAGTTATATGTGTAAACATCATTACCCCTGTGATCGAAACGAGATACCGGATTAGATTTTTGCGACAGAACTTCACCCAATACTATGAATGTGTTATTTTTTCTGAGTTATTGTCGAAATGCTTGATCTATCATTTAATTTTTTATAATAATTAATGCTAAGTCATATGTTCCCTGACATAAAGTTTGGATGATGCAGAGATAACTTCTTCACTAATCGTGTCACCATTTTTGGTAGCCAACAATTCTTGTCAAATTTTATCATGGTTAAATGTCATCGACAAGGGATAAAATTTTATGTACAGTTGTTTCCTTCTCCTTACAAAAATTTATATCTTTTTTGGCTTTGAGAATATTCATTGGCCTAGCTGTGTGTAAGAGTTCATCTTTTTTAATCTATCATTTTTTTTGTTCAATTTTATGACTAAAATAATGAATTTAGAACAAAATTTGGTTCGAGTGGTCATCATACAGTTTGTGATTTTTTTGTTTCTTTTGTAAATGGGATTGTACCTAAAGGGCATCTATATTTTTATAAACCTAAAAGTTTGTAAGCCTATATTTTTCATTTGTTGATCCATTACCATAACACTTGAGTTATCCACCTTGGGAGATATGACTTAGTCATTTCTATCTTTTATTATATGGTTTTTACAGTTGACATATGCCTGACTGCGCACCTAGAAAAAATTTGCGTTAAATTCGAAATATGAATCCTATTCCTACCAGTCGTGTCACGATCTTATCATCCTGTTACATGACTGACAAACTTACATTCCACATTACCCTTTGTTCTGCATAACTTAGGCTTGCATTCGTTTTTTTAAGTGGTCAGTTTTAGTGATTTGTGTTTAGCATTCATTTCACATAGTGGTCCCTTGTTTTGTGTGTCCTCTTCTTACTTCCCACTCAAAGATCCAAATGTTTTTTATGGTAGCCTCATGAATCCTTAGGTATCAGGTTCCTCTCGATTATGCAGACCTCTTCCTACTTTTTGTGTGTTGGATAACACAACCCACCTCTCGCTACCCTTGTTGTTTCTATGTGAACATATAAATGGCGCTCGTGGTAACAATCGAGCCCAATGGTTCAAAATCCCTCCTATGTCATGACGATATCATGGATGACCTTAGATGTTTTGAGGGTTTAGAGCTCGTTGTGGCCCAATATTTCGCTTAGAATTTTGATGGCATCAGGGATAATATTGGGGATTTGTAGCTAGAGGTGACAGAGGATTCCATCATAGAATCTACATGACTATCCCAAGAGGGAGATCGATGGTTCAAAAATGCCAAAATCGAAGGCGTTCCCTGGCATTTACTCATGGCCTCCAAGAAATAGTTTTGTTTCCCAAAAGGTACACCAATTTCTCTTTTCAAACCCCGATGGCATGGATTTCTCTTAATGTTGAAGTAGTTTATTACCTGTGAAGGTAGATATGGCATGGTATTCTTGTATCATGTCTTCTTGCTCATGTTTTTTCTAGGTTTCAAGTTGAATGTGCCTTTTTATCTGCATAGGAGTTTACATAAAATGGCTAAGTTCTATTAGAGGTAGAAATTAAACCCACAGTCAAGCCTATTTCACTATGGCCTCACGTGAATCCTTGTGGTTTTGCATATGTCTAAGACTGGGGATAGTTGGGGAAATTTCTTGTTTAGGAATAATTTTACCCTACCTAAAAATGAAATAGAATCATCTCTCCATATTAATTAAAACCCCAATCCCTATCGATCTAACCCTACTATAGAAAACATATTTGTTAATCTACAAGAAGACCATGCATCCATAGATCAAACCTTTGCTTCTATTCATAATCCATTGGTAACGAAGCCATGATGCAATTTCATGCCCAAAAAGTCATTGGAATAGGTTTTAGATGTGTTAAAAGACAAGATTCCTACTGTTTCTATTCATGATCCAATTCAAGTTGTTTTAAACAAATCAATTGTCAAGAAAAATGGAAGGCATAAGAAATAGAGTAGTCTAGATGTGAATTTTATGAATAATAGGCCAAGCCAACTCCTATATAGGAAATTGAGAAATCAATAATGTGGTAATGAGAAATTGACTCAAGTGATTGAGATCGATAATCATTTTTCTGAAGATGACATCGATAATTTTATTGCTCAAGAGGATGTAGATGACTGGTTTCTGGGAAACGATATCGATATTGATGCCATGTTGTTTGATTGTGTTTCTAATCTCTCACCATTCCTGAATAACCAAGAGGGTTTCTCTCGTATACAATAGGATCTAAAGAAAATTATAGGATAGACTAAATTTCCCTCTGCAAAAGAGGCTCAACCTCTACCTACTATAGAACCAGTTCATTGTGAAAATTGTCTTGATTGGGTTGAGAGATATTACAGGGATATCCCCTATCTCCAAGAAAAGTTAAACCAAATGGTAGAAAAAAACTCATTTCTCGAGAGGGAGAATGACAAATTGAAAGCTTGCGTTCGATAGAATGCTCATAGAGAAAACAAGAGGATTGAACGAGATGGTAATGTAATTATTAAAAACTCAACGAATTTCAACACCATCACAAATTCAGATTTATCGGATGCTTCTTTATTCTTTATCAAATCTCTGAAATGGTAAACCTTTGTTTTTATTTTTATGATTTGATTCTATTTGAGAAACAATAAATAGATTCACTTCTGATTTTGCTTTTGTTTTGAGACTAGCTACAAAACTGAAAGATTTTGTAGCCAGTCTATTTAAAATTATTTATTTCTATTATTATCTAAAATTTGATTTTGTTTTATCTTTTCAGGCAAGAAACAACTTATGATGCTATGTTTAAGTAAAATGAAGCATGAGTTAGAAGGTTCAATAGCTTAAGTGATTTCCCATTTTTGAAAAAACAATATCATTAATGTAATTATTTTTTCTGTAAGGACTCATACAGGAGTATTCCTTTTGTTATTATATTTTTGCAAAACAAACTTATTTTAAGGTATCATCCTCTATCTTGTATGATAAGAGGTAACTGATCCAAGACATGTTTAAATAGATTTTTTTGCTTAGTTTTGAAAGGAGACATTTTTTTGGATCACAGAATGGACATATAATTTTGGAAGTAATATGGGAAAGCAGTTTGTTGTTGGATTTAGACCTATGTAAACTCTACAATGTTTCTTTCATTGTATTCTCCTATTATTTATATTTTATGATATGTTATTTGTGTTGATTTAGCTTTAGTATTTTCTTCACATGATATTTCATATCGTTGATTATTTGAATGATGTCCATGATTTGTTGGTCTAGTTTGTATGTGTGATTGAACAATCATTTAGTTATTTATGAGTTTACTTCTGATATTAAATGGTTGATAAAATCATTTTTGAGGACTGAGATTTCTTTCGTCCTCAACTATTGGTTATCTTGAGGTCACGGGATATTTAATTGATTATCTTTTTTTTGTTATAAATCCACTCCAAAGCATCAAACACATCCTTGAATTTATTCAGGAAGTATTAGGATTATTTTTGTCATAGGTTTCCACTTAATATCGGACAAACAAGAGCTCACACAACGTAGAGAGTTGAACTTAGTGTAATATAGTTGATGAACTAGAGGTTAGTATATGTATTGCTTTATTTTATTTAAAATTATTTGTATATGAATGAATAATGATTGCATAATTCATACGTTGATTGGATTTGTCTATTTTTGTGTTATCATCACAATCATATTGATTCAATATTTATTAGTTTAATGTTTTTTAAACATTAGAAAGAGTATCGTTCATATTTGATCTTGTTCAGAAACTTTATCCTAAACAATTATTTTCGCAATATTTTATTTAAACCTTGTAAAATGTATATACTCTTAGTTGAACATTTGTAATTAGTGTGTCGATTATTAGAATCTTATTTTAGTTAGTTTATTTCTTTTCACTGTTTTTAGGATCCTAGTTGGATAACAGAGACATAAAACCTGTTAGGTTAGATCATACAAAATAGCTTGGGTTAGATAGACAACCCCGGTCCAAATCTATCCTTCCCATTGATGGTGTGTCATAAACGCCTGTCAAAACATTGTTCCTTCATTCCCCAAATCCATTAAGGACATGGCCTCATAATCCTATCACCCATAAACATCCTAACCTAAAACCTCTATTATTCCATCCAGGATCCACACTCATTAACCTTTTGGACCACTATTGACCATAGTGGACCATAGTCAAGTATGGGTGACAATTGTTGAACATGGTTGATATAGTAACCCACTCATACATGACTACCTATCTAATATTGACTCATGTTGATTAAAGTCGACTACTAATTAACTTTAGCCACCAATTATAACTAGCCCCATACTCATGACCCATTAACTAGCCTATTAACCACCTAAACCACTAAACCCTTCAATCCATTAATCTCATTAATTCAATTACCTTCACCACCATCAATCATATGAACAAAATTGTATCTCCATTCACCACGGGTGACCATCATTAGCCATATTGAATATTGTTGGAGTAGGCTATATTGGGAGAAAATTTCAAAGAATAAGGAAGAGGAAAACAAATGAGGCAAGATGCTAAGGAATTGACTAAAGAAGTAGAGTGCATCGGGAATCAAGGAAAATAAGTGTGAGGAAAAGAAGATTCAAAGCAAGGAACAGTTGGATCGAGGACTAACAGTGTGTAGGAGGTTGTAAAGTGGATAAACCTAATCCATCTAGGGTTAGGGTTTAGGGTCCTTGTTGTAAGGGTTTTAACCCACTTTTGGTAGTATAAATATATTATGTGTGAGGTATCTATGGGAGGAGAGAGAGAGATATCTATCTGATATTTTTGATAAAGAGTTTTGGAGCATATTACTAAGTCAGTTTTGGAGATGAGTATGGTTTTTGTTTGTAGCTAAAGGTCAGGTCGCAAGATGTGGATCTTGGTGTGACACTTGTTAGCCTCACCATCACAATTGATAAACTTATGATGTAATGCACACAACACAATATTTTTAAGAAGATGAATAAAAAATCATAGAATGGAAAATCTTTGTGGACATAGCCCGGGGGGGGGTGAACCATGGTAAAACACTGTGTCAATGTGTGGAATTTTTTCTTTATGGTTTGAAATGTATTTTATGATGAATGAATGGATAAATGAATGAATCTATTAAGGTTAATTCGCAGTGTGCAGTAGATTAGACATGTTATTTCCTGTAAAATGAATGTTAAAAGTTATTTGAATGGTATATATGAATGGTATATATGAATGATGTTAAGGTATATCTCATGAACATTGAAGTATAGGTATTCCTAAAATCCCATGAGAATCATACCTTCTATAATTGTAGACATTTGGGTCTTGCAATCACCCATAATCCATCTTGGGTGAGACTACATTATGCACTTTGTGCACAGTGCTTCCTTCTAGTCTCTAGAAGGGTTGATGGTTTCTAAGGTTTTGTTGGAGAACTAAGGTAGAACCTGAGTCATCCCATGCATCCAACAAATGGTTCCATTTTTGGTTGGAACTCAGAAGCTCAAACTAGAGGGGATTTGATGAAGAGAATGTAGTGGTAGAAGGGGATGTTTAGGCCATGGAACCCTACTAAGCAAGATATTGAAACATGATTGGAGACAAAACAAATCAAGTTTGCGTAGAAAGACAATAGAAGCTCGAGGTACACATTGCACCAGTATTTAAAGACGTATGTGTTTACTGATTTGCATGAGGCATATTTATGTTATTTTCCAGATTTGATACAATAATGGATATTGAGGTTGAAGGATACTCATCTAAATAATTGGATAAGGTCAATAGAGTGGACTGCTAATAATATTGAATGTTTGGAAAGGGTTAATAATAAATTCATGCGTGAAATGGATTTATAGTTAGACGGTATTATTGTAGGGTTTATTATTGAGTTTACACTCAATACTGCGAAGTCTTACACTGTTGCAGAGAAGCAGTTTTTTAAGGGACCAAGAGTAAGGTAGATCAGGTCACTTTACACGTTGATCAAGATTATATTACATGATAAAGGAGTGATGAAAATGGATTCTGAAAACTAAATCACTCTGCACACATGGAGGAACTGGGGGAATCACTAAGGAAGATCTGAGATATGGAGAGGGATCTCAATGAAGACTAGAAGAAGGAATCAATGGACCCCATTATGATGGATGAAGTAAAAAACAAGGAGATAATGTAAAGAGAAGGAGTGACGCACAGTGGAAGACCCTACCAGTATAATATCAATAGGAAAAAGAGGACATTAGTTGAGCGAGAAGGCTTGGACACTAATGAGGAAGAGGTAGAGGATCTCCATGTAATGGGGAAGATTGAGGAAATATTTCATGCCACATATGAGAGGAAAACTAGAGGTCAAGGGATCGGTGCAAAAGAAGGCTCTCCATTCCAGATTTGAATTAGTATGGAACCCACAACCCCATGTGCAACTAAAACATTTGAAGAATAATAAATGTTCAGAAAACAAGTGATTAGTGGTAGAGGGATTTTAGTAGGATGAGGGTCCAGTGGAAATTCAAGCTAGTAGTAGTCAAGTATCTACATCATGCGGAGGTGGTTGTACAACCAAATTCATAATGGCAGGAGTAAATCCAACTATTCGGTTATGTGAATTGCATGTAGAAGGGTCTGAGGACCCAGAGAAGAATTTGTTTATTTGTGAGAAGATTTGGGAAGATAATTATATTACATATGAACATTCAAAAGTGGTGCAACTAGCGATCACATTCAGAGACCGCACATTGGACCGGTATATGGGTTTCATAGTAAGAAGTCCACTAAGAGTGCCTACAACTGTCATAGATGTGAAAAAGGCATTTATTAACGAATTTCAACAACCTAGTTCATAGGATCAGTTCCTGAATGAGATGATAGATATCAAATAGAAGTTAGGTGAGTCAGTGTGGGAAGTTGATCATAAGTTCAAGAGACTAAAATGTAACTCAAAGTATCTTATCGCATATATGAAACATAACATTTATTTTTTAACTCTTTATTGGCACATTTGAAGTATCCATTGAGGAAACAAAGGTTCCAAACTCTTTTTGAGGCCTTACAAGAAGCCTTGCAATTGGAGTAAAACCAATATTAGAATATAGATCTATTTGTGGAAGAGGTAAGAGAATATATGAAGAACCTGAAATTTCAGTTGAATCGGAATAAAGGAAAGGAAAAGAGGTAAGATGTTTGGTGCACATTTTGCAGAATAGAAGGTCATCATAAGAATGAGTGCCCAACCTTTGCGCAGTACCTGGGGACAGGAAATATGAATCATTTACCCAAAGGAGGACCATGGTGTGAGATATGTAGAACAAATGGACATGATCCTTATCATTGTCCCATAATTAAAAAGTATCAAATAATGCCCAATACTACATTTTGTAATTTTTGCAAGTTAGTTCGACATGAAGACAAGGATTGTAGTCCCTTGGAAATAATGATATTTGAATAAGGAGAATATAGAGTTAGTGTGCCATTATATCCTTTAGAAGGAGGAAGGTATGTGGAACCTGCGACAAAAAAAAATTCATTACATAAGACATAAACCAAATCCTCCTCCAAATCATCTGAGTTCATAGTAGATAACACTTCACCATATCCAACATTGTTGGGGATGTGTTGGGATTTTGATAACCAACCTATTATCAACCTGAATACTAGAAATATGATCTTTGAATTAGTAATATAGAGTTATTATGCCATTAGATCCTTCAGAAGGAGGAAGGTATGTGGAACCTGTGACGGAAAATTTCATTACAGAAGACATAAACCAATTGTATAGAACTACCACGCGAGAAGAAGATTATGTTAACCCAACTACAGATGGCATGTTGAGCTTGAAAAGTATCAGTTCTTGTGCTTCAGACTCTGGAAGAGGGATAGAGAATTGGCAATAGCGATTTCATGAGTTATCCACCCGAAGATGCACAAGAATGACATATACACTAAGATGGGTTGGTACAGAGGTAAGGGAACCACTCACTTTTTATGGTCAGAATGATTTAGAGGAATTTAAAAAAAAATTGAATTAGAAGTTTTTGAAAATCAAAGGTTACCAGTTTTGTATATTTCCTTAAAAGATACACCTGCACGATGGTGAGGTACACATAAAGAGAAGATCAATAACTGTCATCAATGCAAGAGGTTACTGCACATCGTATTTGGTGTAGAACAGGAGGACATATATGTGGAGAAGTATGATGGAATGGGAAAACCCAGAGAACATGTAGAAAGATGTATAATTCAATGGTGATTAGTACCACCGGAAGAGTGACCACATCATTTTATTCATACACTAGAAGGCATTCCAAGTAATTGTTACACAGAATTGGAACAACACAAAGAAACTACAAATTGAGAGGAAATGAAGAAAAAATTTGTTATTACATTTGGATTTGAGCATGAGACTCCAGAAATAGATAAAACACTGAAGTTGGTAAGAGATTGGATTTTTGAAGAACCAAAAGTGGATATTGTGACAGCTTATCAGAACCAAAAGAGACAGGCAATCAGACAATTAATATCTTGTTATCATGTTGCAGAAGAAGAAGACCCAATAGAAGAAAACTCGCACAACATCAAGATTAAAGAAGTTGAAGGAGAGAGAGAGCTAGAAGGTCCAAAGCTATATTCAAAAGATTATTTTGCACCACTAAAGATTAATAAGGTAAACATTGGGATAGAAGAAAAATCAAATATTGCAAGCATTGGATATTATTTGGATAATCATAAAGTAGAAAGAATAACAGAGTTATCGTGTGAATATAGTGACCTATTCCCAATGATGTTCTTAGAGATGAAAGGGGTTTCATGAGAACTTGGAGATATGAATATCCCTTTGAAGATAAATTGCAAAGAAATAAGACAGAAACCTTACAGGTTGAATCCAATGTAGAAGCATAAAGTAAAGGAAGAAATTTATAAGATGTTAGAGGCTAGTGTCATAGAACTTGTGGAATAATATGAATAGATTAGCCCAATTGTAGTACAGGAAAAGAAGCAAGGGGGAATAAGGATCTGTGTAGATTTGAGAAAATTGAATGATTCTTTCCTACACGATCCTTTTCCTACCCTATTTAAAGATGAAGTTTTGTAGAATGTAATAGTTCAAGAAGCCTATTCATTTACTAACGGATTCTCAAGTTATCACCATATTAGAATTGTACTACAAGATATAAATAAGACTACATTTGAAATAGAATGTGGATCATATCAGTATACAATGATGTAATTTGGGTTGAAGAATGCACCTGCAAGTTTTTCAAAGGTAGTAGTAGCTTCCTTTAAGGAATTTATTCATAAGTTTTTGGAATTTTATTTTGATGATTGGAAAGTGTTTAGCTTATTTAAGGATCATGTGGAAGTGTTAATATTGATGTTAGACAAATGTAGACAATGCCATATTGCATTGAATATTAAGAAATGAATTTTTAGTGCACCTTTTGGTATTTTGTTAGGGCATGTGCTCTGTAAACAGGGGTTGAACCTTGAATATGTTAGGACCTAAATGAAAACCTCACGAGGATGTAAATATCCCTACATTTTTATAGAGGTGGTACTCCTCTTTAGAGTTTCTTGAGATTTTTAAAATGTTCAAAATGTGGTACTTGACAAAAGTCTGTTAAAGTAATTTCAAAGAAACAAAAATATTACAATAAGGTAACAAGAAAATGTTTTTTTCTTTTTTTCTTTTTAAAGAAATTTCCTGAGAAAGGACCAGGAATCACACATTTTAAGAAAATAAGAAAAAATTCCTCACATCCATCATAGTTTGGGATAAATATTT
>ML781302.1:967017-980451 GCA_009831015.1 Picea engelmannii
CGAAAAGATCTTAATGATGATTATCCTATGCTTAAATCTCATTCCATGCGACCATTTGTCGTGACCTCGCGCTAAACCAAAAAGTGATTTTCGTAGATTGGGCCTTCTACAGTCAAGCATCCCATTATTTTTAAACTTGAATCCCCAAATCCTGATTGGGGGCTTAAGGTTATCATCTCCTACCTCACGTGACCATGCCCCGCGACCACACATCTACACCAAAAGGGATATCAGAGTTCATGGTTTGGAAAACCATCGAACATGCTCTCCTACCTCTCAACTCTCGAAGTTTCGAAATCTGAAAGGACCCCATGTTCTTTTAATGCCTCCCTTAGTGGATCACCATATGACCCAGTCCTGTGCCCTAGGGTCAAACCTTGAGCGCGTTAGGGTTTCGCAACTTGCGAGAACAAAAGGTACTACACCTTCAGTTCCCTGAATGTCGAAACTCTGAAATCCTTTTGCACTGGATCGACGATCTTTGTTGCCCCTTGACCAATAGTCAAGATCCTTCGTCTTATTATTCCTAAGGGATAGTCTACATGATTTCTCAGTTTTCCTTTTCAAGAATCCTCCGCTCTTCTCCTCGTGTGTTCCCCAGTGTTCAATTCCCCAGTCGATCAAATCTTGTCGCCACTTGTCCTCTCCACAATGGATGGTCTTGATTCTTTTGGTGATTCTCCCAAACACCAACTACTAACCACATGTCCCAACTCTCGATATCTTCCCTACTTGATGGGTTTCTTCCATGAAATTTGACGGTCATCAGGATTTTGCAACACGCTAGTCCAAAAGAACTTCACCCTTGTTCCACTAGACGTCGACTGTCGAAATCCTCCTTTGGGCACAAGGTGCTAAGGTTCATGCTTCTTCCACAAATCTAATGGCTATAGGAAGATTGACACTTCCTCTCGAAGTACTTCCATTGTCCATTCAACTCCTCATCATTCTTCTAGATCCGATGGCTATCGGCTCTCTGTGTTCAGATCTAACAGTTACTATGGTCTCCTCCCTAAGCTTCTGTGAATTTTCTTCCCAGACTTAGGAAATATTCTAAGTGTCAAGGAATAAATCTTCAGACCTTCTTTAGTTGGATATCTGTGAACGAAAACACACTCCCTCCTAAGCTTCTTCTCCTTAAAGACTCGAAATCCTACGCACACCTTGTGTTCGAGGATTTCGAATAACTCAAATTCGAAGGGATTTTCTTGAAAAGAAAATACCTCATGCCCTCCTGGCGTTCTTCTTTGTTGTTTCTTCAAACTTAGTCAGCTCTAATTTCTGTGCACTCCTTGCACTTGGAATATCAAGTCTCCTTTTTCTTCTCTGAATTGTTTCGAGATCTTGTTAACGCGCACCTTGCATTAGGGAATGCACACCTTTCATGCATGGTTCAATAGAAAAATAACTAAAACTTATCCAGTTTCATTATAGAATCATATATTCATTCTCTCCACTCTCAACAGGAAATGAAAATGAAAATATGAACATCACACATAATACAACACACTTTTCTTTAAATGGTAAATGAACAAAGATATATGACAATCTCCTGTTTGTTCTATTCATTACTGAAAAACAAAAATTACATGGTGTTCTTGCTATTATGTTCTACTTTGTTCTATTCTACTCTATCCATCCTGATCTACTCTTACATTGAAAATGAAAACTTTCTAAGGACCGGCTCCCTGAGCTCTCTCATTCTGTTCCTAAAATTTATCAATTCAGACTTAAAACTATTACCAACTCAGTCCTATTATGATAACTGTTAATTACTATTAGACAGACTCAACACTCCATGTCTGTGATTTCTTAGAGTCCTTAGAGACTTTAGAAACAAGTTATGATTTTAAAATTTGCTCAACAAAATATCTCAACAACCCAAATAAATTTTGAGTTAATGCTCGATTTGAATTTTTGGCTTTGCTGAAATGTCATTCTTCTCTCCTCCACATGTGCGCTAATGATTGTGAAGGCGATGCTCCTGCATCATACTCCTCTTGTTACAAAAATTCATGGACTTTTTTCCATGAGCTCCTGGAATGTCATTCCATGCTTCAAAATATCAGGTTCTGTGACCCAACTTGCATCTTCCCTTGGATGATATTTCCACTTCACTAAGTACTCAGGATATGTTTTCCTCCTAGTTTTCTTTCCATCCCTCTGTTCAATGATTTTCTCCATCTGAGGTATTTCTATTGTGGGCAATTTCTCTTCCCACTGAATCTCTTTTTGATCATATACCTCTCCTGCTTCATTCCTCTAGTAAGGATATAGGTTTGGAACATTGAATATCGGTGATATCGCAAGGTTGTCCAACAACTCAATCTCATAAGCATTGGCTGTGAATTTTCTGAGAATTCTACATGGACCAATCTTTTTCATCTTGAATTTGTTGTACGTTCCCCCTGGGAATATCTCTTTTCTCAAATGATCTAAAACTTCATCCCCAACTTCAAATTGAATTTCTCTTCTTCTCTGGCCAACTTTTCTCTTGTATTTCTGATTGTTGTCTTGTAGCTTCTCTCTAACTCTCTCATGGATCTTTTTCATTTCTGTTGTAGAAATCCTCTGCTCCAATGGTTATGAACTCAGCTTCCCTCAAATATCTTAATTCAGAAATCCCTCTTGGTTGTATACCATACACAATTTCGAATGGACTCTTCTCTGTGCTCCTATTCACTGAATTGTTGAATGCAAATTCTACCTGTGCCAGAATTTGATCCCATTGTCTTTCTTGCTTAGTGACTAAAATCCTCAGTAGGTTTCCCAGACTTATGTTTACTACTTCAGTTTGTCCATCTGTCTGAGGGTTATATGTTGAACTAAAGGATAAGTTTGTCCCCAGTATTTTCCATAAAGTCCTCCAAAAATGTCCCACAAATTTGGTGTCCCTGTCTGAAACTATGCTTCTCGGCAATCCCTGTAGTCTCACTACGTCTCTGGAAAAAAAAATGGCGATGTGTGTGGCATCGCTTGTCTTATGGCATGGTATGAAATGTGCCATTTTTTAGAATCTGTCCACCACAAAAAATATGGAATTGCTTCCTCTCTGAGATCTATACAATCCGAAAACAAAATCCATGCTAATTGCATCCCACAGCCTCTCTGGAATTGGTAATGGCTGATACAAACTAGTATTTTGTTGTCTTCCCTTTTCATACTAACAAAATCTACATTTTTTCATGAACTTCTTCACTTCTTCTCTCATGCTCGGCCAATAATATGAATTTCTCAATTGTGCAAATGTCTTGTCGTGACCAAAGTGTCCAGCTAAACCTCCATTGTGTTTTTCTTTCAGTAGGTTGTCTCTCATTGAGCACTTTGGAATAAATAATTGGCTCCCCTTGAACAGTAATGCATCCTGAATTAAATTTTCATTCCATGGGCTTCTATCTCCCAATAAAGGATTCTTGCATGCCTCATACTCTCCCTTGAAATCTGCATCTTCTGTATACATCTCCTTGAGGTGCTTGAACCCCAATGTCTCCACTTGGAATTCCTATATAATCAAACTTCTTCTTCTCAAAGCATCTGCAACTTTGTTAGCAGTTCCAGCATTGTTTTTAATAACAAAAGAAAAATTTTGCATGAATTCTACCCATTTTGCATGTTTTTGATTCAACTTTTATTGCCTAGTAATAAATTGCAAAGCATGATTATCACTATACAAGACAAATTATTTAGGAATTAAATAATGTCTCCATTATTTTAAATCTTGAATCACTGCATAAAATTCATTGTCATATATGGAATACTTTTTCTTGGTGTCATTCATTTTCTCACTGAAATAAGAAAATGGCTTAATATCCTATCTCAAGACTACTCCAATAGTTAATCCACTTACATCACATCTCACCTGAAATGTTTTTCCAAAATATGGTAAGACCGGAATTGGTTGCTCTATGATCTTCTCTTTCAACAATTTGAAACCTTTTTCAGCTTCCTTTGTCCAAATAAAGGACTTTTGTTTCTTCTTCAGAGTATCCAACATGGGTGCACATATGCCACTAAAATTTTTGATAAATTTTCTATAAAAACTTGCTAACCCCTGAAAACTTCGTACTTCAAATAGGCTGCTTGGTGATGGCCATTCTCTAATTTCTCTCACCTTCTTTGGGTCCATCTTCAATTCATTCGAAGAGATTACGAATCCCAAATATATGATCTCCTTCTTCATAAAAGAACATTTCTTCATATTTATCAGCAATTTCTCTCGCTGTAACCTTTCCATCACTATGGTTAAATGTCTTAAGTGTTCTCATTTTGTTTTGTTGAAGATTAGTATGTCATCTAGATATACTATGACAAATTTTCCAAATAAGTCTTTCAAGACTTCATTCATCAGTCTCATGAATGTGCTTGGTGCATTTGTCAACCCAAATGGCATGAACAACCATTCAAATAATCCTTCATCTATCTTGAATGTTGTTTTCCATTCATCTCCTTCTCTCATGCTTTTTTGATGGTATCCACTCTTCAAGTCTATCTTGGAAAAATAGCTTGCACCACTCAATAAGTCCATCAAATCATCCATCCTTGGTAAAGTAAATTTGTACATGATGCTTATCTTGTTGATGGCTCAAGAATCTATGCACATTCTCCATCCTCCATCTTTCTTTGGGCTTAATACAATTGGTACTACACATGGGCTTAGGCTTTCCCTAACTAACCCTTTATCCAACAACTCATGGACTTGATTCTTGACTTCCTCATTCTCTCTAGGTGTCAACCTATAAGCTTATTTGTTCAGAAAAATAGATCCTGGAATAAGGTCAATGTGATGGCTTATGCTCTTGATGGGTGGTAATGAGTGTGGTAACTCATCTACAACTATATCAGCAAAGTTATCTAACAGTTCTTAGATTTATATAGGCAAATCTTCTACATAATTATTTGTAAGGATCACTCTAGGCTTCCTCACAATAGCAAATTGCATCTCTCTCTCTTCTTGGACTTCCTTTAAGAGCTCCTTCCCACTTATGAGAAGTATGATTGAACTAGCTTCTTCCTTCTCCTTGTCTACTATGGGTAACAACATATGTGTCCTACCATTCTTTTCTAGGGTATATGTATTCTTCCTCCCATCATGAATAACCTTTCGATCATATTTCCATGGTCTTCCCAATAAAATATGACAAACATCCATAGGGATTACATCACACAATATTTCATCTTTGTAACCTCCTATTTTAAACTCAACTTGGCATTGTTGACTTGCCATGACTTGATGTCCTTTCTAATGTCCTTACCATGACTTGTATGGCCTTGGATGTGTAGTTGTCTTCAACTCCAGCTTTTCCACCATCTTTGTGGATACTAGATTATTTGTGCTCCCACTGTCTATGATCACCTTGCAAACCCTGTGCTTCGTCTTGCAAGTAGTTTTGAACAGGCTTGTTCGTTGAACTGGTTCTTCTGGTTCCTTCTCTAGTTTGAGAAGAACTTTCTTCATCATGAGGTTTCTTCCTCCTTCTGCGACCTCTACTTTCACATGCTTCTCTACTTTGGCAATGTGTTCTTCTCCACCTTCTCTTTTTCTATTGGGACATTCCCAAGATTTGTGCCCTTCCTTTCCACAAGTATAGCATTTAACTATGCCTCCTTTGCCTCTTCCTCTTCCTCTAGCTCTGGGAAAAGAACTTCGTCTACCATGTTGTCCTTCTTTAGAGATTCTTCCCTTCTCTTGGTGTTTATGTTTCTTATCATCTTCTGGATTTGACTTCTGGAACTTCTCCCTTTTGATTCCTTTGCCTCCACTCAAATTTTTGCCTTTTCTTTGTTGACTTTGCCTCCTGGCTAATTTTTCCTCATCTTTCAAGGCTTCTTGATAAGCATCCTAGACTGTACTAACAGACATCATGCAGATATCTTCTTGGATTTCATATCTCATCCCATTGATATATCTGGCTATATTTTCATCTTCATCGTCCTTCTGTCCAACCCTGATGTTCAGTCTGTAGAACTCTTCAGTGTACAACTTCACTGATAAACCTCTCTATTTCAGGTTCTGCAACCTCCTGTAAAGATTGATCTGGTAATCCTTTGGGATAAATTTAGCTTTCATCTTAGCTACCATCCTATCCCAACTTTTAATTTTCTTCTTACCATTTCTTTCACGTTCATCTTCTAGTTCATCCCACCGTAATGTTGCGTGACCCTTCAATCTCATCACTGCATGCTTCACCATTTTGTCCTCTTCGATATCTTCATAATCGAAGTGCTTATCCATGGCGCGTATCCAATTTATCAATTCTTCAACTTCCAGATTACCTTTGTACATAGGTACTTCTATCCTTGATTTGGCCCCAATCTTTGAAACAAATTTTATCAAGCGGTCTTGTGTAACATCCTCTGCCACATTTTCACCATCTTCGACCTCTTCTTCACTCTTAGCTTCACTGACATCGCCAGTATCTGGTGCCCTTCTCTATTTTGTTTCCATGGCGTCCAACCTCATTCTGAGTCGCCTCATTTCTTCTTCCATCTCTATGTTTTCTCTACGCCTTCTTGACGACATGAATTCATTGCATCACCTCCCAATAGAGTGAAATTCCCATGAAGGATACCAACCTTCCTCTCTTCTTATTTTGTATGTTGTTATGCAAACAAACTTAAAATCTTTTTCTTTGGCTTTGACACCACCTGATGCAAACCCCCTACCCTAGTGGGGTCTGTGAACTCCTAGTCACTGGATCATCCTCTAACTCCGAGATGGAACAACTCTTTTGGGTCCTCATTGGAACCCTGTAAATTAGATCCATATGTCCTCTTTTTTAGAACTCCCATGTGAAGACTCCAGCATCAAGCACGATCTCTCCCTTCATGTGATCGTCCTTATGACCACGGCCTTACCCATAAGGCGTGTTTCGCATTTCATGATTCAGGATTTATCGAGGGAGAAATCCTTGTCTCTTCAACCACTGAATGCCAAAAAGAGATTAAAGGTGATTAGCCTGTTCTTAAATCTCAGTCCATGTGATCGTTCTCTGTGACCTCACGCTAAACCAAAAAGTGGTTTTCGTAGATCAGGAATTCTACAGTCAAGCATCTTGTTCTTTTGCAACTTGAATCCCATAATCTCAATTGGGGGCTTAATATTCTCAAATCCTACCTCACATGGCCATGCCTTGCAACCACACATCTACACCAAAAGGGCTATCCAAGTTCACAGTTCGACAAACCAACGAACATGCTCTCCTACCTCTCGACTCTCGAAGTTCTGAACTCCGAAAGGACCCCACATTATTTTAATGCCTCCCTTAGTGGATCACCAAATGACTCGGTCCCATGACCTAGGGTCAAACCTTGAGCGCGTCGGGGTTTCGCACTTCGGGATTTCACTACTTGCAAGACCAAAAGGTCCTGCACCTTTAGTTCCCCGAACGCTGAAACTCTGAAATCCTTTCTCACTGGATCGACAGTCTTCGCTACCCCTTCACCAACGGTTAGGATCCTCCATCTTATTCTTCCTAAGGGACAGTCTAGATGATTTCATGGTTTTCCTTTTCATGAATCCTCCTCTCTTCTCCTCATGAGTTCCCCGGTGTTCAATTCCTCGTTCGATCAGATATTGTCGCCACCTGTCCTCTCCATAATGGACAGTCTTGATTCTTTCGATGATTATCCCAAACAACAACTACTCACCACATGTCCCAACTCTCGATCTCTTCCCTACTTGAGTGGTGTCTTCCATGAAATATGACAGTCGTCGGGATTTCATAGCACGTGAATCCAAAAGAGCTTCACCCTTGTTCCACCAGATGTTGAATGCTGAAATCCTCCTTTGGGAACAAGGCACTAAGGTTTGCACTGCTTCCACAGATGTGATGTCTATTCGAATATAGGCACTTCCTCTCGAAGTATTTCCACCATCCGTTCAACTCCTCCTCGTTCTTCTAGATCCAACGACTATCGACTCCCTATGTTTAGATCTTACAATTATTGTGGTCACCCCCCTGAGATTCTGCAACTTTTCTTTCCAGACTTAGGAAATATTCTAAGTGTCAAGGACTAAATCTTCAATCCTTCTTCAGCTATATCTTTGCGAATGAAAACACACTCCATCCTGAGCTTCTTCTCCTCAAAGATTCGAACTCCTATGCACACCCTGCATTCAAGGATTTCGAACAACTCAGATTCAAAGGTGTTTTCTTGAAAAGAAAATGCCTCACGCCCTCCTAGCATTATTTTTTGTTGTTTCTTCGAACTTAGTTGGCTCTAAGTTATGTGCACTCCTTGCACCTGGAATATCAAGTCTCCTTTTTCTTCTTTGAACCTCCCTCTCTGAATCGTTCCGAGATCTAGTTAACGCACACCTTGCGTTAGCGAATGCACACCTTCCATACACGGTTCAGTAGAAAAACAATTGAAACTTATCCAGTTTCATTATAGATTCATACAGTCGTTCTCTCCACTCTCAATGGGAAATGAAAATGAAAATATGAACATCACACATAATACAACACACTTTTCTTTAAATAGTAAATGAACATAGATATATGACAATCTCCTATTTGTTCTATTCATTACTGAAAAACGAAAATTACATAATTTTCCTTCTATTATGTTCTACTTTTTTATATTCTACTCTATCCATCCTGATCTACTCTTACAATGAAAATGAAAACTTTCTAAGGACCGGCTCCCTGAGCTATCTCGTCTTGTTCCTGAAATATATCAATTCAGACTTAAAACTATTACCTACTCAGTCCTATTACGATAACTACTAATTAATATCAGACAGAGTCAACACTCCATGTCTATGATTTCTTACAATCTGTAGAGACTTTAGAAACAAGTTGCAATTTTAAAATTTGCTCAAAAAAATATCTCAACAACCCAAATAAATTCTGAGTTAATGCTCGATTTGAATTTCTGGCTTTCCTAAAATGTCATTCTTTTCTCTTCCACATTTGCATTGATGATTGTGAAGGCAATGCTCCTGCATCAAGAAGGGAAAAAATAAAAGGGGAATTGGGGTAAGTATAGAAGAGGGAAAAGAAAATGAGAAAAGGAGTTAGGAAAATAGAGAAGGGGAGGGAAATTACGGAAGAAGGAATTGATCTCAAAAATTGGGTCCAACTATGGGATGATAACCCCCTTTGGGCTGTCAAGAATATATATATTTTCATGACTACGTGCCTTCGCCCATTGGGCTATGGAGTCAGAGTAAGAATATGCAAATTGAAAAAATAAAAATATGTACAATGATAATGAGAAAGTATTAAGAGAACAAACCTTTCAGATGTTTCATGTTGATAGGTAGCATTAGCCTTTTACTCTTCATGTCGAGGAGCATGTAGGAGTTAAAACCCAAGATATTCTCGATGACATATGTTTCGATCTAGAGTGCTTTGAACTTTGTATGCATGGATGATTTCTCCTTGTCCTTGTTTCAAAGTAGCATCATCCCTCCCTTATGAAAATTCTTTAAAGTTGTGCTCTGATCAAAATATTTCTTAATACTCTACTACCTCTGAGAATTTCAATTTACTTCTTTTCTTCGTTCTTCTTCCAACTTCAACAACTGATCAATCCTCTTGTCGATGGGAGAACTGTGTTTTGTATCTTCATTATTTACCACAGAAATCAATGCATTGACCTCGAGACTAATTGACATTTTTTCTTCTTTCCCATAGACCAATAGATATGGTGACATCCCGGTGCTATCCTTTAGAGTTGTTCTACTGTCCCATAATGCATTCGTTAGCTTTAGATGCTAATTCCTTTGATTCTTGTGAATGGTTTCAGTATCTGAACAAGTATTTTGTTTGTTGATTCAACGAGGCCATTTCCTTGTGGATAATAATTCAATGATTGACCCATGATGATTCCATATTCTCTGTAAAAATCTGTAAACTTTGACCTAATGAAAATCAAACCATTATCTGTGATAAATTTATCTAAGACACTAAATCTCGACAGAATATTGCCTTTGGGGAATTTAATCAACTCTTCATCATCAACCTTTTTTAATTCCACCGCTTCTGGCCATTTCATGAAGTAATAACTAGTTGTGAGAATATATATGTGCCCCTTTCTAGACTTCATATTAATTGGCCCAAAAACATCAAGTCCCCATTAGGAGAACAGTTGTTCTACAATTATGGGCTCCAAAGGCATCGTAGATCTCTTCATTTTTCCTCAAAACTGCTGACATGAAAAACACTTCATTATCGTGGCATATGAGTGTCTGAAAATCAATGGCCAATAGAATCCTACTCTTATTATTTTGTGGGGGGTTGCAGTAGATGAAAAGTGTCCACCGCATATTTCCTCATAGAATTATCTTATTAGTTCTTGGGCTTGATTTTCATCAACACATCTCAATAGTATACCATAATAACTTCATCTTAACAATATGTTAGCAATCATCAGATATTGATTTTCCTTCATCTTTAGTGTTGTTCTCTCCTTGGGGTTCATGGTCATTGGAAATTTCCGAGAACTTAAGTAGAATATAATATCTTTGTACCATTCTTAATCAGCTAATAGTTCCTCAACTGAAATTGAAATCATTTCATCGACCGAATACCCATTCATGATGAAATTACATAAACCTTGTCCTTTGATAGCTTTTAAATGTTTAATCTCGATATCATATTCTTGTATCTTTTCCAACTGGTTAGCCCATTTTCCTTCTCTCAATTGTTGATTCAGAAGTATCTTCACTGGTGATGACGAAACATAAGCAATAATGTGGGAGTTCAATATGTACATGAGAAAGTGTGCTACTACTTTTACAAGAGCCAAGTCCTACCTCTCTAGTTTTGAATACCTGAACTCATAGTCATGTAGGGTTTTTCTCATGAAAATTGTTGGGAGTTGTTCTCCTTTGATATTATTTTGAGTAAGAATGGATGCAACGACTGTCTCTATAGAAAATGAGTAGATGACGAAATCTCTTTGAAAGTCTAGGCTAATGAGGAAAAGAGAAATGGTGATTTCTCCTCTGATACTATTGAACGCCTATTGAGTGTTTGTTTAGCATTCAAACCTATGCTCCTTTTTCAACAACAAATTTATCAGCTTCACGATACTTGCATAATCGAGAACAAATCTTCGGAAAAAATCGATCTTGCCGAAAAATGATTGGACTCCCTTCTTGGATTTCGGGGATTTGAGCTCGTTTATTTCTTTAATTCTTTCTATATCTATGCAAATCCCTTCCTTGCATACAATATCGACCAACATTTTTCATTGACTCACAATGAAAAAGGATTTTTTTGGATTCATAGAAACACTATATAATCTACATCTTTCAGAAACCTTTATCAAATGATGGATATGATCCTCCATTTTCTTTGAATGCACCATCATGTCATATTGATAGTCTACCATTAACTTTCCTATAAACTCGTTGAATGCATGATCCATGGCCCTCTGGAATGTGGCTCCAACGTTCTTCAAACCAAAGGGCATTCTAGCATATGCATATGTCAACCAAGGTGTGATAAATGTTATTTTCTCCCTTTCTTCTTCAGCTACCAAGACCTGATTATATCCCAAAAATCCATCCAACATGGACATGCATGCCGATGCAGTAACTTGTTGGAGAAGGAACTCCATATTAGGCAAAGGAAAGTTATATTTTATGATCGCTTTGTTAAGGTCTATAAAGTCGACACACATATAGATTTCCTCAGTATTTTGTCTTACAATTATAGGATTTGAAAGAAAATCTGAGTGTGTAATGGGATAAATAATTCATTCCTTCTTCAATTTCTCCAATTAAAGCTTTAAAATAGTTTTCATCTTGGGATTCATCATCCTTATCTTTTTCTTCACTGTCTCGGTTCCTTCCCTCAAAGGAATAACATGTTGGAATATAGTCTTATCATAATATTTTAAATCATCATAGGTCCAAGAGAACACATCGATGTCTTCTTTGAACAAGGAAACATATTGACCTGCTTCCTCAGTGGTGAAATCAACTCCCAAGTTGACATATTTCTGGGTATTGTCAGTTCCAATATTGACTTTTCTCATTTCTTGTACCTTTCGAACTGAAAATTCTTCAGGGAGATTCTTAGCATGATTATATTTCGTGAAAACAAATTCATATTCTAAACAATATTTGGGGACAACAGATGAGTAAGTTAGCTAGAGAGGTAGTAGGGGGGGGGAAGGGCCCATAGTGATAATAGTGGAAGTCATTCAATGTAAGGTGGACTAGGTCCACTATATTATTAAATAAGTCCCACTATGGTAGTTAGATATAATAAATGGCTAATTAGATATAATAAATGTAAGAGGACTTCTTAGAAGGTTCTACTTCTAAAAGATTCCTCCTCTAGAATGTTATTAGGTGATGGTAACACTGTATAAAGGGGTTCAAGAAATGTAATGAAACATGAAGATAATTATTGTATTTGGAGTTGAATTTCAATAGGAGGATGCCCCCTCGAAGAGGCAAGTGAACAAGAGAGGATCCCTTCCATAATAGGATCCATAATATGGTGTTGCCCTACCTCAAGGCTTTGATGGTAATAAAGGAGATTTTGCATATTGTTATTATATATATATTGTGGTGTTTTTGTATTCATTATTGGGTTCTTAACAAGTGGTATCAAAGCACTTTCCTTGGGCAGACATTGTGGGCAAATATTTTTTATTTTTGCAAAAAACAAAATTCGGAGCAAAAAAAAGAGGGCCGCGATATTCTCGAAGTTTTTGGTATATTTATGTACACAATTTTTAGAAAATGGTTGTATATCTGATTTCCTCTCATAAAAACACCCAATTTGGAAAAAAAAATCGGCCGAAACGGATTTCGGGAAGTCAAGATATTGAAGTTTTAAAACCTACAAATTTTCAGGATTTTTTCTGCAGACAGCGGCGAGATTTTTTTTATTTATGTAGCATCTAAATGCTGAATTTTCCAAAATAAATTAATTATCTTAGTTCCTCTCACAAATTCACTCAATTTCAAAAAAAAAATCAGCCAAAACGGAGTCCGGGAAGTGAAGTTATGAGCATTTTAACTTCAACAATTTTTTAGGGTTTTTCCTGAAAAAACAACGATTTTTTGTCATAACTTATTGGGTGAGTTCATAGGATGCTCAGATGACTATTTCTTCTCAAAACCTGAAAGAAATTCTTGCATCATTCAAATCCCAATTGTTTCACACATTGGATGACAGATTGGATGCATTTCTACATGGCCTCACAGACAGCCTCACAAACGGCCTCAATGATAGTTTTCGTAGTATTCAAGATTCATTGAATAACATGCAGGAGAGAGTTCTTATGGAAGGCCTCAGGGATGAATATAATCAAGAAATATAAATTTGGTATGATTTTGAGGCAGATTGTGATGATTGGTATATGGATAGTTGTCATTTCTGGGATGACAACCACTTTCATATTTTATTTGATGACTCTACTCCACCTTCTGTAGAGAACATCAATGTCCCACATCAGGAGCTAGTT
>ML781302.1:994494-1006132 GCA_009831015.1 Picea engelmannii
TCTGTTTGATTCATCATACTTTGGGATGTAGTACGACCTTAGGAAGCTTTGATCGCTATATTGAGTTGTGTCCTCCGCCGTTTGGTTACTCTTCCAAACATATGGAGAGTTTGCGTTGCCTCCTGCTTCGTAGACTTATGATTAACAGATATGTTGCCTAAGTCTTATCACTTTTCGTGCTCTTTTCCAAGGGAAGTTTGTTACTTAGCCTGAGTCGGCCACTCTACAATATGTCTCTTGTCCGCATACCCGGCTATCCTGAACGTCCAATCAAGTCTTTGTTCTAAATCAATGAAGCCTTCAGTCCGATCATCAAAATTATCAAGTCCATAACCGACGAGCCATCGAAGACCTCTAGGTAGTGCAGTTGTACACTCATATTACACTCCTACCCGAGTTTAGAAGATTTTGAAGTTGTTGCTCGAGCTCTGAAGTACAGCCATCAGGCCAAATCAGCTTCTGAGAGATGGATACTTTCTATGTATATCTTTCTGATTTCGAGATGTAGCTCTGTTGTGTATTCTTCGCGGCTACTCTTTATAGTTATTTGACATGGATCTACAGTGTATTTGATTGGTAGCCATGGTTCTAATTTATCCCGAGCATGGGTATGCCCACCTCGGTGATACATTTGATATTTTTTGCAGATGGCACCTCCTGATTCCTGATTCTTGGGCTCACTCATTCAACATATCAGTACAGATTGGTAAAGAATTAGTAATGTATTTCAGCCATCAGATGCTCATATGACCTCACACATTAGGGGGCATCTGTTGTAACCCTAAAATGCACCACACAGGCTTACCTGGCATCAGGCCAACTCATGCCTCTTCTTAGCCAAAGCCATGCTGAACAAAACCTCAAAAAACCACTTAAATCAAGCAACCCGCACCCTAACCTCTCACTGGGTGCGTTGGACCGCTTGTTGGACTTCTACTACACACGAGTGACCGCAGGCTAGCCCACTACAGCCTGCATTCACCTAACAAAGAAAAAAATCAGGAAATTTTCCGTCGGGACGAAGAGCTTTTTGTCAGTTAACTGGAACTCCCAGCCATGCATGGCCGAGAGTTCGCCAAAAACCCTAGCTCCTTCTAGCCTATACAAGGAGGGGTAGGGGTACTATTCAAAAGAGGAAAAATCATAGCAAAGAAACTCTGCCAAATTGCCAAGTCCGTTTTGTCCCAACCCTTTAGCCTTGCCTCAAGCTTTAGGAGAAATTCAAGCAGAAGCAGTTGGAGGACAAAAGAAGAGGAGGAGCCCAAGATCAGGATCAAGGAACAGTGACCGGTCTCTAAAATCATTGTAAGTTGATTCATATTGAGATTAATGAAAAAGATACTTTTCCCGTCCCGAATACATGAGTCTCATATGTTTTATTTGATTTATGTTTTATCTCTAACCCTCTAGTAGATCAACAGCATGCATGCGTAGTTTTGTCTTGATTGCAGCATCGCTTTGTGGAAGGAGCAGCAGCAGCAAGGAGATAAAAGCTCAACGGAGGATCTACTTCAACCGTCGATAAAAAGGTTAGTTGATTCTTCCCATGTTTGCCTAAGAAAAAGGGTTATAGGTTTGGGTAGGAGGTCAAAAGTTATTCTTGAAGGTTCATGATCTGCATGCAAGTTTAAAGCCCTAGCTTGCTAGTCCGTAGGGTAGAAAAACCCCACAACAATATTGTTCTTCTATATTTGTTGTGGTGCTTTTGTATTCAATATTCAGGTTCTTAACAGATTCTTAACATGATTATATTTTGTGAAAAGAGATTCATATTCTAAACAATATTTGGGGACAACAGATGAGTGATTGTCTTCACAATCATCATCATTTAATAAAAACAAATCCATTTGTTCATCATTTTCAAACACTTGCAAGTACTCAATGTTATCAGGCACGGATGGTCGAAAAGCTCTTTCTACTTGGAAAGACATTTTTCTTTGGGTATCATCGGGACTTGACAATGAGGTTGCAAAGGATAGTGAATCTTCCTTGTGATTCTTATCCCTTGGAATAAAAGAAATGCTGAAGGAAATGGAAGATTCGATTAATTCGTTAACCCTTTTGAAATACAACTTAAGTCTTTCCTTTTTGATTTTATACCTCAGAGCCACCTGATTGATGACCAACTCTGAGTCGCCAATTACAATTAGATGTTCTATTTTCATCTCATGTGCAAGGATCATTCCCTAAATCAAAGATTCATACTCTGCCTTGTTATTGGTGCATGAAAATTCTAGCCTAACAGTGTGTCGATGCAAAATCTTACTTGCACTCATAAGAACAATTCCAACTCCATTTCTAGAGTTTGAATGAGCTCCATCAAAGGACATCCTCTAGTACCTGTCAAAGGAATACTCTTGATTCTACGTGTATTGCAATTGCTCCAGATTTTTGTTATGCTCTATGTATAGGATAACGTAGTTTCCAATTATGGCATCTATATAATCCTCCATCAATTTATTGTCCTTTTTTTTAAAGGAGAATGGTTTTGTAGGTTCACGGGGCAGTTTAATCATTTCTCCTTCTTTTCTTGACAGCATCATATAACTTCCATCATTTATTATATATCCTCCAATCATGTGTGTCCAGTATCTTTCAAGCAGAACTCCATATGTTGGAGGAAGGCATACCACAATAATATTGAAATTGTAATTATGTGGGGGGTTGTTGTAATCCAAGCATACAAGTCCTTTATTTCTCCATAAGCTATAACTTTTCTCGAATCAATTGGATATATACTTTCACCATTCTCATAATACTTTGTGCAACTTATGCCAATGCCTCCATGACCACCAGTGGCATGATATTGTTCATCGCGCCAATGTCAACTAAATAATTATGCAGTGCAACATCATGATTTTCAATAGAAATGTAAAAGGGGAGAATTTTACCTCTTGGCTTGGTAGTTGACTGTTTAGGGGTTTGTTTAGGACTGGTAGCAACAACTTTTTCTCATTCATAAGGATCATCCAACAACTTCAAAATTTTCTCTCTTTGTTGGGCAATCTTCACCACTTCTGTAAAGGGCAGGGTTATCCTTAATTTACTCAAAGATTCTTCAACATTATATGTATATTGAGTGGATTTTGATTTCATGTGTTTCCCTTTTGATGCAGGATCATCTCTCCACATCAACCAGCCAACCAGCCACGTCAGCGAATTCAAATCGCATGTTGAAGAGAGGCACAGTCCTCATTTAAAATTTGAATGAATCTAATTAAATGTTTGAGGTTGTTGAGCCGTGAAGTCATTACTTTGTGGAGTCTGTAGGTAGATAGGCCTTTAATGGTTTGTAAGGCTGAGATCTAGATCTGATTTGGGGACTAGACAGCCCGTTTAGTGTAATTGAATAGGGTAGGTGAGTTTGGAGGGAAGAGCTCGAAGAGCCCCCTCAGGTAAAATATCTTTTGGGGTCTCATTTTGTAATAGTTAGCATAGAGAAGAGAAGAGAATAGTTGAGACCTTTTTACAGGCTGTGCTCAGGAACACCTTGTACAAATAGGCATTTGCCATTTAATATAAACAACAGTTTTTCCTTCATATTTCTGGTGTTAAATGAATGTCTATGTGTGTTCAAATTATGCTCTGAATGTATGTTGTAGTTTTGAATTTGCAGGAGTGTGTTTGGTTTAAAGATTGAGAGGTATTTGAGGCTTCACACCATGAGGGTGTGACAGAACGCTACAGGTTCTGATAGCCATGCACAGAGGGTGCATTTATGAATTCTGTAGGTTTATACAAATACGTGTCAGGTGGGCACAAAAGATGGAATCATTAACTCAGGAGGAAGACCTCAATGTTGTTGAATACCTTAGAGGCAAGGTTGTGAAGAAGAACATAGTTGCAGATAGAATCTCTGAGGAGTTCTGTGAAGCTCTGCCAAGTGGGCATTGAGCAGGTCCAAGGGAGTGCACAGGAGAACTCTGTTGTAAGTTCTTAAGAAGTTAGAATCACTAAGGATTCTTGACACCCTACCAGGAGGGCATTGAGACAATGTGTAGACAGGCATGGGAAGAGAACTCTCTAAGTTTAGAGATTGAAGAAGATTCCAAGAAGAAGGATCATCAAAGGGTTGTTGAACACCCTGAGCACTCAGCAAGAGATTGCTTGAGAAGAGGATAGCCAGGAGGGGATATGAATTCTCCATCTGAGGGAGAAAGGGAAAAAATGAATTATTCCCTTAGGGGTCTGAGTATTTGGAAAGCTCAGAAGAGATAGCACCTTTGTGTGTGTGAAGATTTTGTAGAGGCGCAGAAGTCAGAATCCTTCAAGGATTCGGGAGAAAATCTCAGGAAGGATAGCATTCATATACACGTAGGCGAGACTCAAGGTGAAGAGCTTGTAGAGGAAAGAAGACAAAGGTCAAGGCCTTAGAACAATTGAAATTCCTCTAAGTATTGGAAGAAAAGTGCCAGAGCTCCGGAAGAGCAATAGCTATCATTGGATCGGCCGAGAAGATCTGGACTATTGAAGATTTCACGTCCATGGAGAAGCAGGAGAAGTGCACAGGTGAGAGGATCTTAACCGTCAAATCTTGAGCAAAGAAACCAACACTCATTGGATCTGTTGAGAGTTGCCCAAGGTTTAAACCCTCACAGGCGGAAGTGAAAGTCCTGGAAGGGCGAAAGAATCTGAGCCGTTCATTAGGAGCGGAGACGTGTCACGAGATCACCCAGATCAGGGATTTGGACATCGGAGGTTAGAGAAGGAAGTCTCTTGAATTCGAAAGTGGTGAAGTGGTGAGAAGATCAGAACTGCCTGTTGGAGGAGGACAGGTGGCAGAGATCTAAGGATCTCGCAAACTCGGAGGTTCGCAAGGTGAGAGCCCAAAGGTTGGGTGCTCCAAGTCACGAAATCATGAAGTGTCGAAGACAGGTATTAGAGACACGTGGTAGAACCATGCTATGGGACCGAAGGATAGACAAGCAAACACACATCACATTGTGGAAGGAGTCAACACTCCATTGACTTCTCGGGTCTCAGGGATTCGCGAGATAAAAGCATGGGAGTTTAACCTTTGAACTCACGAAGTTACGAGAAGTGAGAAGCACTAGTGTTAATCCTATTTGTTGGTCATGCGTGGAGGAAACTGACAAGGGAAGAAGTTATACCCATCTCACGATCTCGGATATTGAAGGATTGGATAGGAGTCAAGAGCTTCGACTCACAAATTCGCAAGAGATGAATTGTGACAAGCACCTTTCGAGGTAGGCCTTGGTCATAGCGTTGTGGTTGTACAAAGAGGGTGGAGCTCGTGCCTAGTGTTTTTCACACAGGAGAGCTTCCTGAAAGGACCTGTGGATTGATTTAGAAGAGATTCCAGCAAGGAATCAAAGGAACCTCTTTAGCTCATGAAATAGAGAGAACTATCCTTAAGACTGGGAGGTCATGCAGAGTCTCTACCGAGGTAGAGGTGGCATTTGCGTCAGTTTTGGTATCAGAGCGAGAACTATGTTTGTATATTTCAAGTAGAGGGAGAAGGAAAAAGAGGACATAGTACTAAGGAATCTGTAGAGGAGTGTTTACGAGTAGGCAACAGTCCATAGACAATCAAGAGGACTATGGAAGAGGTTGGAAACACTCAAGGTTTCAGAATAACAACAATAGATTTGCCAGCAGGGAAAATATACAGTGAGATGGCTAAAAGATAGTGCAAGATATTAAAATGGTTGTTGAGGCTTGCTAAAAACCTCAACAGACCAGAAGAAGAAAGGGTTTAGATATGTAAACCAGAGAATGGGAGAAGTCTCAGTAGTAAGGATGAATTCGAATCAGCTGAAGATCTCAAGCACTGTCAGGAGGGCATAAAAGAAATTCCTAATTTCCAAGTGGGCAAAGGATTGAGATCACTACGAGATCTCATAGACTATCATGAGTACATCCAGGGAATTTCACATTGCCAGGTAGGCAATGAATTGAGATCGTTGCAGGATCTCATAGACTGCTAGGAGGGCAGAAGAGAATTTCCAAATTGCCAAGTGGGAAAGGGAACAAAGATGGTATCAGTTGATCTCATCGACTGCAAGGATGGTAGCAGGAAAATCCCATATTTCCAGGTTGGCATGGATGACCAGATGAGACTATTTGAGGGTCTCACAAACTCAGAGGTAAGGATGGATCAACAGATGCAGCTGACTGAAGAGGAAGATCTGAGGAATCTTCTGATGATTGGAGGAATTTAGATATTCTTGCCACATAGCCTAGAGGAGGCCAAAGTATGGGTTGCAGATGAAGAAACAACAGCAAGAGAAAGACATCCAGCTGAGACTATCAAAGAAGCATTGGAGCAGACTTTGGAAGCTGCCCAAGAAGAAAAAGAGAATGAGCATTATGAGGAGTAGCTCAACATTTTCAGCCAAGAATATGAAAAGAAAGAAGCTGCAGCACTGAAGCTAACAACAGAAGAAGAAGTCAAAGAGCAGGCAGATGGATTACTCACTCCATGGGAGATGGAGTTGAAGATGTTGGAGGATTGGCTAAACAATACAGAGCCAGCAGGAGAACTGGCAGAAGTTGAGTTGTCAGAGAAGGTGACTGAAAAATAGGTCAGTCAAGAAGAGACTGCAGAGCTGAAGTCTAGAACAGAGTGGACACTCAGTGCCACAAAAGATGATGAAGATGAAGAAGATGGAAAGGGAGATCACAGTGATCTGCCCAATTGCAGAAAATTTTTGCGGTTGAGGAGACTGCATGAACAGAGCCAACCACTAGAGAAGCTCGATGAAGTGATCAAGATGATCAGGAAGCTGATGATCGGATAAGCAAAGACTATGAACAAGGAGAAGCTAAGAAGAGAAGAAGAAGAAGAAGTAGGAGCAACAATAGTAGCGCAGCAGGGAAATGGAGCAGATGAACAACTCCAGAAATTTGTTTGGGATCCAGGAGGATTTCAACAGCTGATATGGGGACCTCATGAGTAGGATCTCATGAATTTTGCAGATGAGGAGTATGATGCAGAAGAATCTCTCCACGTCAACCAGCTAGCTAGCCACGTTAGTGCATTCAAATCGCATGTTCAAGAGAGGCGCAGTCCTCATTTAAAATTTGAATAAATGTAATTAAATGTTTAAGGTTGTTGAGCTGTGAAGCCGTGCCTTTGCACAGGCTGTAGGTAGATAGGCCTTTAATGTTTTGTAAGGCTAAGATCTAGATCCGATTTGTGGACTAGACAGCTCGTTCAATGCAATTGAATAGGGTAGGTGAGTTTGGAGGGAAGAGCTTGAAGAGCCCCCTCAGGTAAAAGAAATTTTGGGGTCTCATTTTGTAATAGTTAGCATAGAGAAGAGAAGAGAAGAGCCGAGACCTTGTTATAGGCCATGCTCAGGAACACCTTGTATAAACAGGCATTTTCCATTTAATATAAACAACAGTTTTTTCTGCATATTTCTGGTGTTAAATCAATTTCTATGTCTGTTCAAATTATGTTGTGAATGTATGTTGTAGTTTTTCATTTACAGTAGTGTGTTTGGTTTCAGTCTTGAGAGGTATTTTAGGCTTCACACCATGAGGGTGTGACAGTACGCTGCGGGTTGTGATAGCCATGCACAAAGGGTGCATTTTTGAATTCTACAGGTTCAGACAAAGACATGCCAGGTGGGAATAGAAGCTGGAATCATCAACTCAGGAGGGAGACCTCAAGGTTGTTGAACACATTAGAGGCAGGTTTGTGAAGAAGAAAATAGTTGTAGACAGAATCTATAAGGATTTCTGTGAAGCTCTGCCAGGTGGGCATTGAGCTGGTGCAAGGGAGTTCACAGGAGAAATCTGTTGTAAGTTCTTAAGAATTCAATATCACTCAGGATTATTGACACCCTACCAGGAGGGCATTGAGACAATGTGTAGATAGGTATAGGAAGAGAACTCTCTGAGTTTAGAGATTGAAGAAGAGTCCAAGAAGAATAATCTTCACAGGGTTGTTGAACACCTTGAGCACTCAGCAAGAGTTTGCTTGAGTAGAGGATATCCAGGAGGGCATCTGAATTCTCCATCTGAGGGAGAAAGGGAAAAAAAGAATTATTCCCTTAGGGGTCTGAGTATTTGGAAAGATCAGAAGAGATAGCACCTTTGTGTGTGTGAAGATTCTGTAGAGGTGCAGAAGTTAGAATCCTTCAAGGATTCGGGAGAAAAGCTCAGGAGGGATAGCATTCATATACGTGCAGGCGAGACTCAAGGTGAATAGATCACAGAGGAAAGAAGACAAAGTTCGAAGCCTTTGAACAATTGAAATTATTATAAGTATTGGAAGAAAAGCACCAGATCTCGGGAAGAGCAATAGTTGTCGTTGGATCAGCCGAGAAGATCTAGACTATTGAATATTTCACGTCCAGGGATAAGTAGGAGAAGCGCAAAGGAGAGAGGATATGAACTGTCAAATCTTGAGCGAAGAACCCGACAGCCGTCGGATCTGTCGATAGTTTCTTGAGGTTTAAACCCTCGCAGGAGGAAGCGAAATTCCTGGAAGGGTGAAAGAATATGAGTCGTTCGTTAGGAGCGGACATGTGTCACAAGATCACCCATATCGGGGATTCGGACATCAGAGGTCAAAGAAGGAAGTCTCTTGACTTCGCGAGTGGCGAAGTGGCGAGAAGATCAGAACCATCTGTCGGAGGAGGATAGGTGGAAGAGATATAAGGATCTCATGAACTTAGAGGTTTGTAAGGTGAGATCCCAAAGGTTGGGTTCTCCAAGTCGCAAAATCGTGAAGTGTCAAATATAGGTACGAGAGACACGTGGTAAAACCACATTGTGGGCCCGAAGGATAGACAGGTGGACACATGTCACATTGTTGAAGGAGTCAACACTCCGTTGACTTCTCGGGTCTTAGGGATTCGCAAGATAAAATCACGCAAGTTCAACCTTTGAACTCACGAAGTGGTGAGAAGCAAGAAGCGATAGTGTTAAGCCTAGCTGGTGGTCACGTGCGGAGGGTCCTGACAAGGGAAGGAGTTATACCCACCTCGCGATCTTAGATATCACAGGATTGGATGAGAGGAGTCGAGAGCTTCGACTCGCGAAATCACGAGTGGAGAGTTGTGACAAGCGCCTTTCGAGGTAGGCCTTGGTCATAGCACTGTGGTCGTACGAAGAGGGTGGAGCTCGTGCCTAGTGTTGTTCGCATAGGGGGGCTTCCCGAAAGGACCTGTGGATCGATTTAGAAGAGATTCTAGCAACGAATCGAAGGAGTTTCTTCGGCTCATGAAATAGAGCAAATGATCCTTAAGACCGGGAGGTCGTGCAGAGACTCTGCCAAGGAAGAGGTGGCATCTGCATCACCTTTACTCCCAATGTCATCACTTTCTCATTTGTTCTTTTCTTATTTGTTTTTTACTTTTCCTTTTATTTTTGGTTTTCTTTATCAAAGTCGCCTTTATTTTTTGTTCTATTTACAAACCCTCTTGTCTGGGCAACATTTTCTTGTGATTTGGGATCATTTTTTCCCTCTTCAAATATATACATGGACATATCACATCCGTCCATCTACACAGTTTCAAATCTCTCATCAGATGAGTAATAATTATGTTTCTCAATTAATTGCTCGTCATAGACATCATACAGAACAACTACATTTGGAATAGGCTTCCTGGGAACCCTTGGTCTTTGTGAATTATTTGTGTTTTCAAACCTCAGCCTATTTTCTTGGGGAGGGTTCCTCCTTTTCTCTGGGATTGGCATTCTTGTATTTGGCATGTAATTATATCCTCTTCTTAGTTTGGATATCTCTTTTTGAATTTGTTTTATGGTTCTATTCATTTATGAAATTTTGATTATTTTCTTAGTTTCATGTGCTACCACATGATCAACCTTTACATCAGGTATGGTTCCCTTGAAAAATCCTCCTCCAATTGTTTTCTTTTGAGTCAGTCGAGGCTTGAATTATTTGTTCTTTATTGAACTGGAATATCCTTGGTTATCAATATTTAATTCTCCCAACTTCCTTTGTACTCTTCCCAGTATAATTTCAGGGTTGACGCCCATTTCAATCATAATTTATTCCATCTCAATGGCTTTAGTAATTGCCTCCTCCAAAGTATCCATTTGGGATGTTCTGATATCATATTTTACATTCAGGGGCATTGAATTCTTATAAAAACCAAGGATGGTTGGATCATTTGGTCTTTTATATTATGGAATCCTAATCAAGGTTGAACCTGAGGTTAAAATCTTGTATCCTTTCATTCTTCCTTAAACCAATCTAGGTGAAATCAGTGAGAAGGGTATGATAAAAAATTGTAGGGGAAAACATAGTCAAGAACATGGCTTCGAGGTCATTAAATGAGAGAATGTTTCTATTAGGAAACTTTGTATACCATTGATATTCTCTTCTTGATAAGGTTTACAGGAAAAAACCTTACCATGACATCGTCATCCTCAACACAGTGAAAATCACAAGCATCAAGAAATAAGTGCATATGCCTATTTGCATCGATTTCTTTGTCTCCATAAAATCCCTTTAAGGTTCCTTTAGGGAGAAAAGGGATATCATGTTTCTCACCTATAATATTTAGACGGGAATCTCTTACCCTCCTTCGATTTTCAAATCGTTGGTTTCCCTGATTCCTTGCATCATCTCTCCCACTTCCTTGTCTCTCCTCATGATGCTCACTTTAGGGTTGTTTGTTTATTTCTGCCATGTCTAGGGAGACTTCAGGTCTATACTTTTCACTTCTAATAATAGAGAATTTATTTATTTTACTTCTATTAATGGGTCCCTTGTATTCGTCCAACTTCTATCTCGACCTTGTTCTTGTGTTTCTCTAGCTAGACTTTGATTTATTTGGTCTTGTCATTCCTCTATCCTCTGTCTTTGGAGGATTTCTATTTCTTCTACTTAGACTAATATCTTTCAGGAACCTTCTAACTCTTCTCAAGTCTGGGTTGTTCTTATTACCATATTGTACAACTGGTGTAGAATTCATCGTTGATTATTCAATCCAGTTTCCAAATGGGGCTGATTTGCAGTAATAACTGTATCAATCCAAATTTGTAGTAAAATTTGTATCTGGACACAATTGAATAGTCCTCTTAGCCCAAAAATACATGGAAATAGTAGAACTTGTAAATTTGATAACACGACTTCAATATCTCGATCAACAATGGGATCAGGTTTTCAAATGGGATCTTATACCATGTTCGACAAAATAAGGTATTCCCACACAAGAAAAACACCTTGAGTAACCACTCAAAAAACTAGATCAAATATCAATACACTAATGTTTTTACATGGTTAAAATCATCAAATATCGAAATAGTGTACAACCCTAGCCAATGTGGCCACTTGAGGCAATATATTACTGCAAAATAAAAATATTTTACAAGAGATTTTCTCACAATTGATCATCAAAAAATTACCCTCCATGCTCTTTAAATAAATATCATGGACCAATCGGGTGCTAAGCCATGGATCAATGTATATCGTTGATATTGAGGAGAATATACACTTTGTGTCTATAACATATCCTGTCCAACAAATTACATAACTACAAATGCATACTAAAGAAACACACTTTTTCCTAAAGACACGTTAGACCAAGTTGATCTTAACTAATTTCTAAGCATCTACATATCATAACATCCTCATTGCATATATATATATATATATATATATATATATATATATATATATATATATATATATATA
>ML781303.1:34048-76474 GCA_009831015.1 Picea engelmannii
AAGCTTGGAAGGGAGGACTCCAAAAAATTCTATTCTCTTCACTAAAAATTTTGATATCATTTCAGCACTCTTTTATCTATTTTCTGCACTTATTTATCTCCTAAATCTTGCTCTCCAATCAATCTTTAAGTTCAGATTTTGTATATAGAAGTTTTTGTTTTATATACTAACCAAAACTAACTCATTCTAAGTGATTTTTAGCATTTTCCAGCAAGCATATATTGTTGTTTTATGCAGGTTTTCGCCAATCTAAGGGGAGGTGTTGCCCAATCTTGGCCACAAAAAGCTCAAGGAATCATCCAAGAGTAGTGGTGCAAGATCCCTTCACCTCTTTTTCCTTCTAAAGCATTGTAAGCAGCCCAAGAGAGTCTCTTGGGCTTGCATTCTTTTCTATCTTCATTGTTTGTAAATTGTAAAGTATTTTCTAGTTTTGTTTTGCCCACATCTTGCATGTGAGTGGCTTTGTCACCCTTGCAATACTGTGTTGGCTAGATTAGTTGCTTGATTTGTAAGTTTTGTTTAAGTAATTGCCCCACTTCTCCCATAAAGAGAAGGTTGAGCGGCTAGGATTTATTTAGTTTATTCTTTAAATTATTTTGTCCACCTTGGCACAAAATCGGTAGGCTTGTCCTCCACATTGTGACATAGTTGTGAGGTTTGCAAAGCCTTTTATTTTTCCCACCTTTGTCCTTAAGGAAAAAGTTGTGTGGCTAGCTTTCTCATTTCATTATTTCAAGTTATTTTAATTATTCATTTGTGCCCACACCTTGCATGTGAGTGGCCTAGCCACCCTTGCAATATCGTGACGGCTAGTTAGAATTTTCTTTCGCAAAGTAATCAAACTTTTCGCCCCGCCTTTTTCCCTGTATTCCCTCCCCTTGCCACTTTGTGGATGTTGGGTAACAAGAAAGGGCGAAGGACTGTGTGGCTAGTTTAATTAGGCACCTAATTCTATTATTGTTAAAACCAATAAAAAGGGGGTGACTTCGGAGGCTAGAAGGGGTTGAATCCGGGGACGGTTTCACGGCACTACGTGTCCTCCTTGTTGAGCGCCCAAGCATCTTGGATTTGACCTGCGGATCTCGAGGGGAACCTTGTTGTTCCCTTGTTGAGCACCCAGCACTTCCTCTTGGTTGAAGGGATAAGGATTTGGGGTAGTAACATAGTGTAGACTTGCAACTTTCACATCTAATTGCCCCTAATTCAAAGAGAGAACTAAAAATCTATTAAAAGTAACCTACACAACTTGCAACACTTTCAACTCACATTTTCTACATTTCAAGTTTTGCCATTCATTTACTTTTCAAGCAATTTCATTTCAAGTGAATAATTATTTTGAAAGTATATTTCATTTCAAGTATTCTTTATTCATTTGAACATAATTCTTTAATGTATAAAGTTGTCTTTCAATTCAGTGTATAGATATCTCATAGATTTGTTTCATTTTTGTAGAAATATCTTGCTTTGTATATATATATATATATATATATTTCTTTTATGTATATTGGAATAATTGAAATTGGATAATCTTTAGGCACTGGTCTAATTCTTGTTTTGTTAAGTAAAAGGTTTGTTTGTCATTGAAATATTGCATCTACACGATTGCTTGTCATTGGATTGGGTCTCCCTAAACAGTAAATCAATTAACTCCTAGAATTTTAATAAGAACTGTTGACCACCTATTTCAACTAGGGGGTCAACTCCATGTACCATGAAGATATGCACCATCAGGTGCTACCAAGTCAGAGACTTACTGGTTCTACAAGGCAATTTTGGCCTTCAGCACTTCTTTTTGTAATGGAATTTCCACTCCCCTGCGTGGGATTATAATGTAATGGGTCTGCATGGATCATAGTTAGGTCAGTTATCTTAGGACTTCATCATTAGAGGAGTCCATTTCACTGAGTTTTTTTTCCTCGGGTTATTAATTTGGCTTAACCAGCCTTATTAATTTCCCTTGAGTTTTTCACTCCCACAAATAATTCCTCCAAAGTGGTGAAAGGCGTTCTAATGGTCTAGCCCTCTGGTAGCTAGTCTCTAGGAATGTTTTAAATGACCATGTAAGACATCTCCTAAAGTTTTGCAGATTTCCGTCGAGTCTAGATAGTTTTTTTTAATTTATTAAAATTGCCTAAGTATTGGTAATTTTAATTAATTTTTTATAAAAAAATGTAAAAACTAGGTCCTTGGGCTTTTGATAGGGGTATTTGTGCTCAAAAGAAATGGAATGAGACCCCCTATACCCTTGGACCAAGTTTCAGCTCAATTGGACAAGTTTTGGTAGGTGTTTGTCCATGAGGAGTCTTAGTCAGTCCAAAACAGCAATTTAATTGCTAGTATTGACATAGTCAAAATGTCAATTTTTGTAATTTTGAGCAAAACGGTTAGAGAAAAGGTGGGAAATGATGCCTAAACCTTAGATTAGACTATCCTAACCCTTTTCTCACCCTCACAACCCTCTCTTACCTAGCCACCACTCCATGATGTTATCCCCCCTAAGGAAGTTGCGCCCCCCTCCTTGAGTAAAGTTTGAAAAGTCAAAAGTTAAGTAAAGGTGGGCCCTCTCTCCCCTAGTGCGCCCTCCTAGACCCTTCACCGCCCCCTTTGACTTGGCAAATGAGTGCCAACTCATCCCAACTCACTCTACCAAAACCCTAACCCTAAAAGTGCGCCCCCCTCTTAGAGATTCTCAATGATGCTTATGGAATGACACTTGGAGGAGATCCAAGAGGGGTAGCTCTTGCTCCCCAAGTATAAATACAACCCCTCCCCTCCTCATTCACCACCAATTCTTTTGCTACTGTTACTCTACCCAAATTTCTCCTCACTCTCCCATCTTTCTCTCTTCCATTTTTTGCTCACATCTTTTGGAAAGGAGCTTGTTGCAAGTATTTGCAGCAACCTCCTACTTGATTAATACAAAGGCTTTGGAGGATATGATGCTTTGAGAGTCTTCTTGGTGCATCCATTATTTGGGAGATGACTTGTCTCATTTTTTAATTGCATTATATTTGGTTAGAGTAGAGATCCCAAGCAAAGTTTTTTGTTTGGGTTGGTTATCAATAGTATTATTGCTACTCTAGGTTGAGTATCTTGTTTTCTTGCAAAATATTTTGTAGGTTTAACATATATGCTCATATCTCTCACTTTCTTGTAGTTTGCTAACATTTTGCAGGTCATTTTCTAATGTTGGGAAGGTATTTTCAGATCTGGAAAATACCATTTTCACCTCTAGAACTTTGCTGCCATTTATTTCTGTCATTTCCATTTAAGTTTTTGGGTATTCTAACATTTAGAATAGGTCATATAATCATTATACATTGCTGTAATTTTCTGCAGAAATTTTCTTAACATTGTTGTCACTTTTGCAGCATTTCCAGCAAGCTTTTGTTTGCTGGTTTTTTGCAGGTTAGTGACTAAGGAGGTGTCCAAGAGGCCATTTGGGGCCATACAAAGCTCAAGTACAACCTCCCAAAGTTGGGTAACATAATACCCCTTTTTCTTCTTCATTCTAATCATTGTAAGCAAGCCCAAGGGAGTCCCAAAGGGTTTGCAATTCTCTTGTATTTAAATTTCTGCATTTTTTTATTTAATTGTTTGCCTACATCTTGGTGAGTGTTTGGCCAGGCTAGGAAGTAGAGTTTATTTTCTACAGTTTACTTTGATTTGTTTGCCCCACTTATCATTAAAACAAGGTTGAGAGGCTAGGTTTTACTTCAAGTTTTTCTTTTCAAGTTCTTGCACCCACTTATGAACAAAACCGGAAGGCTTTGTCCTCCACCTTGTGCACTTGTTGAGGTTGTATAGTTTAGTTTCTTTTCAAGTTTTTACATTGTTTGCCTACACCTTGGAGTGTGCTTGGTCTTGCCAACCCCCAAAATCGTAAGGCTAGATTAATTCATGGTTTGATTTCTTTCACATGCTTAATGATCTAAATCTAATCTAAGAAATAATCATGTGCTAGTTTAGGCCCATGGAGGCATAATGGTTTAATTTGTTCATCTTGCTTTCCATTATTCATTGCTAGCTATCTTTAATTTGGGCATTTTACTTTCAAGCACATTTCATTTCTTGCAATTTAACTTTCCAAGTATTTTACTTTCTTGCAAGTCATTTAATTTTCAAGTACATTGCTTAATGGTTTAATCTTTACAAGTACTTTACTTTTTGCAACCTTGTATAATCTTATGGTTTGTTTCAAGCACTTAAGTTCTCTTGCAATTTACTTCTAGTACTTTACTTTTCAAGTGCATCTTTCAAGTACTCCTTACACAAACACTACATTTGCAATCACCTTAACTTAATCTAATCTAACTTAAACTCAATTTACCTTAGTCTCATAGGGCCTAAAATCAACTTAGCTTAATAGGTCACCTTTTACTGTCCCAACTTTTCCATCAAAAAGGAAATTTAAGGAAGAAGCGGGGGGTGCTAGATCGGGGATGATCTCACGGCACTTGGCGTCCTCCCTGTGGGGTACTTCTATTCCTGGGTTGACCTGTGGAGCTAGGGTGTGGCCTTGTTTGCCTCACTTATTGAGCACCCAGCAACTCTTTTGGTACAAGCGGGGGGAGTTCTTGGGTTGTCACTTAGTCTAGTATTCATTTCTAACTTAATAACTTAACTAATCCTATAATCAATCCTCTTAACCTTGGGCATCTATTTGGGTACATCTTATGTGGTTCATGCTTTAGTACACATTTGCAAGCACTTTAAATTTACATCTTTTATGCAAGTTACTTCAAGCATTTTTGGATCGGACTAAGTGGTTTAGAAGTTGTGCTTTAGCCCTTAGAGGCCTCTTTTTCATGCTTTAATATTGAGTTAAGTTTACTATTTATGTGATTGGTCTCCTTCCTTGAAGTTGCACATCCTTTGGAGGCTTCTTCATTGCTTGGAGCTTGTGGTTGTGTTTGCCATTGAAGACTTCCCCTTGAGTTGCGCATCCCTTGGAGGCACTCTTGTTTGGGATAGTTGGCTTATGTGTTGTGGTTGTATCTTCTTGTGAGCAATATCTTTTTTACTTGCACATTGAAAGTCATTTTACAAGTTAGTTGCTTGGTTAGTTGTCTTGCTTGTATAATTTGTATATTTAGTATCTTCATTGTTGTATCACTTAGTTTCATTCTAACTTTGTGGATAGTTTTTACTTTCATTCTTTTGAACTTTTGTATCTAGTATTCTTTTGTAATCTTTGTAAAACGAAACTCCCTTAAACATAGTTGACCCCTTGCCCAATCTTAGGCACTAGTCTTAGTGGACTTAGGGAAAGGACTTCTTTTGCATTGAAAGACTTACACTTTGCATTGTTGCTTTGGCATATAGGCTAGATCCCCCAAACCTTTAATCAACTAAAATCAACTCCTAGAAATTAACTTCTTAACTTCACATAGTAACTAGGGTCTACCCCCCTTGGCTTCCCTAGGAGTAAGCCTAGACGGAAGAGGTTCAAGTCGAGGTGACAGTGGGCTTTGAATCTAGGCATTGTGCCTCCAAGGAAACACTAAGTGAGTTGGACTTAGCTCACGTTTGCAAGTGTGTATAAGGACGGCAACAAGAACTTCACATAATTTAATAGGGTCTACCCCCTTGGCTTCTCTAAGAGTGAGCCTAGACGGAAGGAGTCTAGATCGAGGTGACAGTGGGTCTAGACTTAGGTTTGTGCCTCCAAGGACACACCAAGTGGGTTGGAGACTTCTCCATGCTTGTAGGTGTGTATTAGGACAGCAACAGGCCGAAAGCCAAGAATCTTTCTAAATTAAGAGGAGTCTTAGGTATAACAGTATACTACTAAAAATTATAAAAAAACTACACTCATTTGTGGCACCTTTGCCAGAATTACTTAAGAAAGAATATTTTCAATGGAATGAGAAAGCAAAAAATTGTTTTCATAGTATCAAACAAGTAATGTCTTCAAAGTTCAAATCAAGTACCACCCACTCCAAATTTCTCTAAACCATTCATCATTGAATGTGATACATACAGATTTGGAATTAATGCAGTCCTAATGCAAGGTAGTCATCCAACCACTTTTGAAAGAGAAACACTTAATCCTAAAAGATGCTTAAAATCTACTTATGACAAAGAAATGCTTAGTATTATGCATCCTCTAACCAAATGATGCAAATATCATTTGGGAAGCAAAACTTTTGGTTCAAACCAGCGACTGACTATCTCAAATACATATTGCAACAAAAGACAATAACAACAGAACAACAAAAATGGATTGAAGAAATACAATCTTTTGATTTCAAGATATTGCACGAAAAAGGTAGAGATAAAATCGGTGTTGATGGCTTATCTCAACATGCGAGGAAGTTACTGTTGTTCTATTTTTGTGGTCATGCCTGATTGGATTGATGAGGTTCATGTTGAATATGTTTAAAAATCTAAAATTCACAAAACTATTGAAAATATCAACAAAAATCCAAATTTTTCATGAAAGAATGATATTTTGTGGTAGAAAGATCATATCTAGTTGTCACCATCATTCAAACTTAAATGGTCACCATCATTCAAACTTAAATGGTCACCATCATCCAAATTTAAATGGCAAGTCCAAAAAAAATCACACAATTCTCCATCACTGAAACACGTGAAAGTTTTTAAAGCTTAGTGTAATATTTATCAATCGTTATTTTGAAAAAGAATGAAGAATGACATTCCTAAGTATGTTGTTGAAAGCAGTATATGTCAAAGAACTCAGAATGAAAATCTTACATACCTAGGTTTGCTACAACCTCTCCATATTCCTAATCAAAAGTGAGAAGAGATTTTAATCGAATTCATTAATGGGTTACCAATCTCGGAAGAAAAGGATCAAATATTTGTTGTAGTTGATAGATTTACCAAATTTGTGCATTTCATGGCTATAAGTAAGACCATTATAGCTAAGCAAGTTGTGGATGTATTTATTAAATATGTACACAAGTCACATGGTTTTCCAAAAGTCATTGTGAGTGATTGAGACCCTAAATTTAAATATAATTTTCGAAAGAAAAATAAACAGGTATATAACGTACTATGAGCTCAGCCTACCATCCACAAACAGATGGCCAAACTGAAACCATGAATAACTGCATTGAAGCTTATCTCTAACGTAGAAACTATTCCAAGATACCAAACCCAGCATAACCAATTGTTTAGTTGTTGAAATTTTGGTATGCTCGTTTAACCATAAACAATGTCACATCATTGTCACCCAACCATAGGCATTCACATATGCCACCCCCGAGCACACTAACCTTTACTTTGAATATTTCCAGCAAGCCTACTCCAAAACCAACAGATAAACCCTAGTTTCTAACTGCAGCAACAACTCAAGACAAGTAGAGCGCTCCTCCAAGAGTGGCGCACAAGAGAGAGAGTCTCCATATCCACAGTACAAGTACCATACACAACTACAGTAGCTATAGTTGCACTACTCTCTCAAAATTGCGCCATACTTAGCAAGAATATCACCAAGAGAATCACCAAGAATGTCACCAAGACAATCACCAAGAGAGAGACCAAGACCAAGAGATGACCATGTACCCTTATTCCTCCTTGCAGCTGCAGTTGTGCCCTTATTCCTCCTTGCAGCTGCAGTTGCAGCTACAACTACAGCTCTCCACAAGACTTGCGCTCTTATTCCTCCTTGCAGCTGCAACTGCAACTCTCCACAAGACTTGCACTCTGACTGGGTGTACAAATGAGCCAAAACATCCTCTATTTATATTAATCTGTCTAGTGACTTTTCTAGCTGGGCCGACCTAACTTTCTGGTAATTATATTTTCTATTTATCTTTTCCCTGTGGAGCCGACTTGTATTTCTGGAAGATAATATTCTAATATTATTTATTCTGCTAGGCCGACTTGTCTTCTAGGGTTTCCACACATCTGTTTAATGGTTCACTTGCTTCTTGAATATTCTATTATAAGTCATAGGTTAATACCTCCCGCAGCTACCAAAACATCAACACTCCCTCTTAGCTAGGGAGGTATTAACTAAGATGTTCTTCATGTAGTGGTCTCAAACACATCCATCCATCTCACATGGCATGGGCAAGACTCACATGGTCTTGCATACCAGTCTACAAATAGCATCACCATAGCCACACAGGCTATCATATGATCAAATAGATCAGGTATCACCATCATAGCCGCACATTAGCCATTTAGCTGGAAAACACCTCCAACACTACTGGTTGGCCCTCCAGCTAGCAACCTCTGATACTATTGATCAGCACTCTAACTGGGAATCACTTCCGGCACTACAGGTCGACATCTAGTTCATACAAAACTAATAACTCGTCGGTTCACACAGAATCTGACTCAAAAATTTAACACTCCCTCTTAACGAGGAAGGTATTCCTCTTGGCACAATCATCATCACTGCTTCTGCGCTTTTGCACACCTCGGCCATTGTCTTGTTGAATTTCATGAATCCATACATCATAAGAAGTTCTTCACTTTCACTGAAGTAGTGTACGAATCTTTGTTGGAGTAGCATACCAACCTGCATTGGGGTAACATACCAGCCTGCGTTGGAGTAACATACCAACCTGCATTGGGGTAGCATACCAACCTGCGTTGGAGTACCAGCCTACACTGGGGTAGCATACCAACCTGTGTTGGGGTAGCATACCAACCTGCGTTGGAGTACTAACCTGCACTAGAGTAGCTCCCACTACTGGGGATCTCATCACTTCCCTCTACTGGGGAACACATCACTTCCCGCTACTGGGGAACACATCACAACTCACTACTAGAGAAAAACATTTGGACCACTCCAAGCTTGTCCCTGATAGAGACTTGGTCAACATATCTGCTACCTACTCGTCGGTAGCAATATACCGGAGCAAGTGTCTCGTCATAGTCTTCTCCCTCTTGCTAGGAGAATCCTCTGGACACAAATCAGTTTTTGTACATCTCTAGGCTATTTATCTGCAACATGCTTGATCTTGTAGATCAACTTGGATGTCACCACTGACTTCCCTTCTGGTCTCGGAACCAAGGAAAAGATATATCTCGGTCCTTCCGACTGGCTTCCTCCTCGGTCATTATAGCAAAGTCTACTGAAGCAAGGGAATCTTCCCATAAGATCTCATATCTCCTCGAAGCCTCTGAAGCTTTGATCTAGCCTTCTCAACCCATGGCATTTGTCTGTCGATTCTGGAAGACATCTCTCTCTTTCATCTGAATCTCAAAGTCTCTAAGTCTCCAGTCTCCCTCTAAAGCTTGACTCCCTCTAAGTCTGTATAATCTTTGGAGCCATCTGCTCCTCATGATATGGCTTATCAATGTTGCATCCTGCAAAGTTTCATGGGACCACGCTGGTCCCTTCTTGGTCACTACAACAATTATGGGTAGGCCCTTCTGGCTCTACTAACTCTTGATGATGATCTAAAGAGTGATTAACTACACTAGAGGGATTTGTTCGGTCATCTTTGGAGCATTCTGCTCTTTACAATCAATTTCCATATGAGATACTATGTATCTCGCAAAAGTACCCTTCTTCGTCATCTTCTTCTCTGGTACATGGATGTATACAGTCGTGTATACAACTTCTTATCTATATAGTCTGCTCCATGTCTCAAGGTAGAGACCATCTAATATGTTGTCTCCTGCAACCGTCACTATAGCTTCCCTCGAAGTTATCACCTGTGACCTGCTCGGAACAAGGACAACAAAGGGAAAAATAGTAGACAAGAATAGTACTCTTATAATAATAAAAACAAGAACGAGAACAATAATCACAGTAGCTCCTTCTTAGAGCTATTGCTTGTGACCTACCTAGAACAAGAACCAAAATAAAAATACAATAATAAGAAATAGGAACAACACTCTTCTAGTGTTGTGAATCGTGATCAATCATTCCTCCATGGTAACCTGCCCGGAACAAGAAAACAACAAAAAGTATAACAGCATTTTCATAAGAACATATCTATGTCAACAAGAACAAAAAGGCAATCTCATGGTAATCATCATATTATTACCAAGGTGACCTGCCTGGAAGCAAAACAAGAAGTATCTCCTAGAGGAGTTGTTAGTTCAGCGTGCGACCAAGTACAATAAGCATTCATATTAATAGTACTCACAAGCTCCCAAGTATTCATTGTATCTAGCAGTAATAGAACATTTCAAGGATTGTTGTCACAACTAGTAATGTAGCAATTATCAAACTTGATATGTGTAAATTTGAAACTTATTAATTGAATCAATCAAACCTAGAACCTGGAGTCTTATCTTCAAGAACGAGTGTTGTTGATTTTCTTCGGAGTTTCCTTCACTCAAGATGATAAGTATTCTCTTCAACCTGTCCCCTGTACTTAAGAGAATATGCTTTCTTAACAGAAATATGAGTTAGAGAATATAATGCAAATAAACTCTAAAATCTCAACCTTAATCAATCTAATACTTTGACTAGAATCAGCTTATAACATTAACTTTGATAGAGGTTACTATAACTTCAATAGATCAAAATACAACTAGATGTCTATAAGATTGCAATAATGCCATAACAACTAGAGACATATTAAAACAATCAAACCTAGAGTGTGTTGTTCCTCTGAATGTGTTGGGTCTGAGATCCATTTGGATCTAAGATTGTAAGAGATCCCTTCTCCTGCAATCACACTCAAAATAGTGATACAGTTTAAATATATATAAGTACATACCTCCGACAACATCGGCAGGCAGTGGCACCATCCGGAAGCGGCGGTAAGCAATGACAAACCTTAAAACTTCAAAGGTGCTCCAACTTGTAATCTAAAGGTAGTTGGAGATGCGCTAGGATAAGGCGCACTAGGACAACCAAAGATTAGTCCCAACACTTCACAAAAACTTTCACTGCAACTGGTGCTAGCACTGCAATTGGTGTTGCAACTGGCACGAAGGAACTGGCACTGCAACTACAATTGGTACTGCAAACCTAGGGTTTTATGAGGAAACCCTAATTTCTCAACTTCAGAAATTTTCAGAATTGATCCAAGGAAGAGATGCCCCCTACTTAGGCGACCTTCTTAGTGAGTTCAGTGTGTGCTCAATGAGCTTGACAATGGGGGAAACCAAGGATCTTCCTTCCAGCGGTTAGACTGTTATGAAGGAAACCAACTCTAATACCATGTTGAAATTTTGCTATGCTCGTTTAATCATAGATAATGTCACATCATTGTCACCCAACCATAGGCATTCACGTATGCCACCCCTGAGCACACTAACCTTTACTTAGAATATTTCTGGCAAGCCTACTCCAGAACCAACAGATAAACCCTAGCTGCTAACTGCAGCAACAACTCAAGACAAGTAGAGCGCTCCTTCTCCAAGGGTAGTGCACAAGAGAGAGAGTCTCCATATCCACAGAACAAGTACCATACACAACTGCAGCAACTGCAGCTGCACTACTCTCTCAAAATTGCACCATACTAAGCAAGAATATCACCAAGAGAATCACCAAGAATGTCACCAAGAGAATCACCAAGAGAGAAACCAAGACCAAGAGATGACTATGCGCCCTTATTCCTCCTTGCAACTGCAATTGCAGCTCTCCACAAGACTTGCGCTCTTATTCCTCCTTGCAACTGCAACTGCAGCTCTCCACAAGAATTGCGCTCTGACTGGGTGTACAAATAAGCTAAAACGTCCTCTATTTATATTAATCTGTCCAGTGGCTTTTCTAGCTGGGCCGACCTGACTTTCTGGTAATTATATTTTCTATTTATCTTTTTCCTGTGGAGCCGAATTGTATTTCTGGAAGATAATATTCTAATATTATTTATTCTGCTAAGCCGACTTGTCTTCTAGGGTTTCCACACATCTGTGTAATGGTTCACTTGCTTCTAGAATATTCTATTCTAAGTCATAGGTTACATGTGGAGTTTAATACCTCCCGCAGCTACCAAAACATCAACATTAGTGTCATGTATATTACCCATTGTTAGCTAGCTACTCCAAGGAAAAAAATCAATAATAGAAGATATCAGTTCAAAGGCGAATGTTGTCCCTTGATGCTCAATTCTCACATGAGTCAAACAGTTTGACACCACCGTGAGTCAGGAGTAAGAAAAATAAATATAAGTTTCTAAAGTCGAATTGATTGAAAGGAATATACACCACATATTCCACATTTGATGGAGTGCATTTTCTAAGGTGGAATGGTTTTTTAAAGAGGTTATTATTTCTTGAAGGTCAATTTAAATTTTTTTAATTCCTAAGTTTTTAAAGAATTATTTTTGGTTTTATTGAAAAAATATTTAATCATAGGAAGTGGTCAAAGGATTGTATTTCCATATAGAAACATTTGATGGTATTGCTAATGGAAAATTCAAAAAGCTAAGACCCATAAAAGGTTGGAAGGAAGGAGAAGTCTTTAATAAAAACGCAAAAAAGAATCAATAATTATCGGGATGTTAGTGCCAAATAAAGTTATTCCACGCATGTCAATTGTGTGTAGCTCTAGTGGTTGTGAGGAAAAGTTGTTACCCTCCCCACCCTGATTCAAATCCCACCTTGTGACTTGTTTGCTCTTAGTGAGTCGATTGTTGATGAGCTATATATGATCTATTCATGAGTTGATGACCTGGCCATGTGCCCTAAAGAATCTAGGGTTTCCCTGGGTACCATCCTCGGAATGAGGGAAAGTGCCCAAGCAATTTCCCCCAAGATATGTTACCTGGAAAAAATAGTAATTCCACACATCCACGATACAAAGAGATTGAAAGATGCATGGAATACATTAAAGTCTTTGTTTGAGACAAACAATGCAATGAGGGACCTCTATTTGAGAAATCAATTGTACAACTTAAGGGGGAATGAAGGTGAATCAGTTACAAATCACCTCACCAATCTTAATATTTGAGAGGTTAATTGATTGTCATACATGATAATATTGAAGATTGGGATTTAATCGTTGTTGTGCTTAGTAGTATGCCTTAGTCCTTTGAAGTGTTTGTAACAAGCATAAGTATATCATCTAGAACTAAAGAAATCTGATGACTCTTACAGAATTACTTTTGAAGTAACAGTAGAGGAAAAAGCTCTACAATAATGACAATTCTGGGCATGTGTTTGTAACAAAGCAAAAAGGAAAAGATAAACAAGGTCTTCCCCAGCAAGGATAAAAAAGCAAAGGTCAAAAAAATTGACGCAACGCATGATGAATCAAAGAAAGGCAACACCAGTTCAAGTAAAGGAAAGTGTTTCTACAATGGTAAGCCTAGTCGTTTTGAAAGAGTGAAGAATAAAGAAGTATAACACAAGTAAAGAAGAAGAGGCATTCAAACAATCATGTTGAAAAAGGACAATATGGTAGTATTGAAAGACTTAAAGAGTATAAAATCTGTGTTACTTCACATCAAATGCATCAAAAGATGCATGGTACATAGACTCATGTGCCACCAGCCACATAAATAAAAGATAGTGGTTTTCCATATTAGAAGATAGTAAAATTCGGCTAGTTGCTTTTGAAGATGACAGAGTACACACAGTTAATGGCCAAGGAGTACCCTAAAATATCGTTAATTCATATTGCACAGGAGTACATATCTGTAGTACAAAATCTGTTCCAAAATTGGCTACTGAGGATGAAGATAACCTCCAACCAAAAATAGTCCACCCTCAAATAAACTATCCTTATCCTTGAACTGTCTATCCTACTTCAAAATATAAAAGTAGGACACCCAAGTGAAAATGGGCATCACATCTTAACACCCTCCCTTAATGACCATTTTGAGTTTCACTGAGCATTCTCTTGATCTTTTGAATCTTCTTCTTGCTTCATGCTTTTCTATGAACTTGTCAACAAGTTTGTATTAATTTCTGCAGTACATAATTTCAACATTTATGTTTTACACCCACCACCTGATGAAGTGTTAGTGATCTAGACATGCCCTATCCTCACATGAAACTCTAGTTTCTTCAGGAGCTGCACCACTGTCCGACTGTCGCAATAGTGGGGTGTGACTTGATTCTTTCAAAGTTTCTTGTCACTTTGAACCCTCCTTAGCCCTTTCATTGCACTGGATGTTGCTTTCTTTTTACCATCTGTATCCTCAAATGTAGATATCAAGGCTATGTTTACCTGCATTGAAGCTGACTACTACAATCTCCTTGACCTTTTACTTCACTACTAATTCTTATATCTTTGAATCTTTTAATGTCTCCAATATCACTTTGGTATTTTCCTGGTCTTTGAAGAAGATTTCTCATTGCTACCTCTGCTGCCACTACCTTCTTTAGTCCTTGGAGAAGATCTTTCACTGCTAGTTTTGTTATCAGTATCTTCTTCAATATTTGGAGAGGATCTTTCATTACTAACTTTGTTATCACTACCTTCTTCATCACCACTTGAATCAGACTGCTTTGGCTTGACTGCTCTCTTCATCATCCTTGTTAGGATCATACTTCCACGTGCTATAACCCAAACCAATGTTGTCAAAGTCGGACTCTTTTAAGACTCTTTCCGTTGGTGACTTGTGAAGACTCTTCGACTCTTTTCAGACTCGGAAAAGAGAAAAAATACTCAAAATATGGTAATTTTGTGCACAAAAAATATACTAATTGCATTTTCCAATCCATATAAGCTATAAACCACAGTCTATGCAGAAATTCATAAGATCATCTCATAAAATATCATAACACAACATTTGACACTCGATATTTATATCCAAAAATGAAAATAGTTAACTGAAAGATGATTCCATGATCAAATTCACAAATATTACTCAATTCAACTACATAACTTATAGTCTCATAACATAATTAGAAAATCAAAATAGATAGTGTCTCCTTGTCCAATCTCGAGTCTCGTGCATGACTAAGAGAACGCCTATAATAAGCCCTCGAGGAGTTAGTGCCAACATCGCTAGACTGAAACAACAAATATGATACAGGTGTATCTGGTTTTTCCATTTGAGAGAATGGAATGTTAATTTCCTATAACTCAGCAACAGAAACTAAATGCCAATAATTTACTAACCCAGAAATTATACTTTGTTGTAATAATTTCAGAAATTATGCAAATAATTCACAGATGAGTTATTTAACCAAAATAGACAGCAGAAGCATACTCAGAAACCAAGCACATAAAATAGACAACACCAAAAATACCCTAGAAACCCCAGTGTGGGGAAAACCAGCAAAGGAGGGGCTTTATTATGGGCTTCAGAGGAATATTTTACAGCAGTTAGACTCAGAAATTTCTTACAGCAATCATCTGAACTTTTCCTTGGCTGTACGGCCTGCTCTACTTGGCTGTTTGACCCAGCAAACTCAGCCCTCACTGCTGTAGCTGTACAGCCACAAGTTTAGCCTGTTCCTGGCAGTTCGTACGGCCTGTGTACGGCCTACTCTGCTGCTGGAAGGTACAGCCGAGTTCTGGCTGTTCTGGTTGAGGTCGCACTGCCCTAATTCACCCTCCTTCAGCGCTGTACAATCTGGTCCTGGTATGGCCTGCAGCTGGCAGCTTGGTACAGCCTGTCCTTGGCCTCCTCCTTGCTGCCTCAAGCTCCAAAAATCGCCCTCCTACCCTGCTATTCGACTTCTCTCAAGTCAGCCCTCTCTTCCTCAACCCAAAGCTCCCTTCTTCAACTCTCTTACTCAAAATGAGTATTGTGTGTGTCCCTCTCACCCTCAACCCTCCTATTTATTTTTCCTTCAGCCTCCTCCTTGTCTTGAGATGTGTTCCCAAAATAGCCTTCAATGGCTCAGATTGAGGCGCCCTTCATGGCTGGACCCCACTCAGCACTCAAGTGGTGCACCCCACTAGCCTAGGCCCCATACAACACTCAAAACAGAAATTTTCTAAATTTCTAAGTTAGACTTAGGCAAACATAAATAAAGTTGATCAAGATATTTTAATGTGTCCATCGGCTAGCCTAGGACACATAGGTTTAGCTGAGACACCTTCTGAGCTACAAAATAATATGGAATACTCGGGAGATCTTGAGCCTCTTCATCAAGCCAACTCAAATCATCAGCAAGAGATTCATCCTCCAAGACCCAATCAGAGACTAGATCAATCTTATCTAATAGAGTTGGATCCAGATCCTTTTCCCGCAATTGTTTTGTGAGCATCCGAAGTTTGTAGTAGATGAAGACCAACTTCTCCAGCCGCTCATGCTCCAACCTGTTGCACTTTTTGGTGTGGATGTGCTCAAATACTGACCAATTGTGCTCACAACTTGAAGCGTTGCAGGGCTGACTCATAATTCTGATGGTGAATTCTTGTAGTTGTGGTGTCCCGGAGCCACAATCTATCCACCAATGGGCTGTTATAAAAATATCAAAGATTACATGTCTTGCAATGGCAAACTTGAAAAAGAAAAGTAGCAAAATTACAATGTAACGATTTACAAATTGAATTTTACCTGGCATTTTCTTCTCCCTCGAGCGTTGAGTTGAGCTAAATCCAAACACGCCAAATGATTCCTTGTACATATCTCACTGCATATTGATTTGGTCTTGTGTGTCTTAATCCAGGTACATCCTCTCAATGGATATCATCACACCTCTCATCACCTCGAGATCTTTTTGAATTTTAGACCCCTCATTGTAGAATATGCTCAGATTGAGATATGCTCTCGTTGCATGCAACGGTGAATGTTGCTGCATGTCCCACCTGAACTTTGAATGTTGAGAATCTGAGATAGCGACCTTCTTCACGCAGCAACCTCCTTCACACTGCCAATGATGAATTGAAGCCTCCACACAGCAGCCAGTTGATGATAATGAAGCCTCCTTCAATTGCCCTCCTAAATGATGATGAACTCAGCCCCCTCATAGTGACAGTGCACAACACTCTTATAAGGAAGAAATGGCTCATGAAAATAAATGGAATGAGAAATAATGAGGGGAGAAATGTCTTTATAAAGACTTCTACCCTCTCAAGCACCTCATTTCCCTCCTAAAATTCCCTTTAAAGCAATGCTGACTCAAATCACACATGTGGGCCTTTCTAGGCGCTTTGTGGGGTCGACTAAGCTTCGGCACAGACTCCCGAGTATTGAAGAGTCTAGTGAATATTGAAGAGTTTTGAGGAGTATTGGGGAGTTAGAAGTATTACAAAGGAGTCTTTGGGGAGTGACTCTTTTCGATGGTGACTCTTCAAGACTCGAGAGTCCGAAAAGAGTCTGACAACACTGACCCAAACATCACATCTCTGCTTACAATTACATTTTTCTTCTATAGATCAATGAGCCTAAATGCTTTAGAGTCTTCAATGTATCCTAAAAAGAAACATTGGCCAACTTTATCTTCTTTGTGCCTTTTTCTTTTGACACATATACATAAGTAACTGTAATGTCCCCCACCTCTTGATGAAGAGGTCTAGGAAGACTTAGTGGTCTAGGCATCCCCACTAGACCATAGTCTCATACAGCATGGGGAAAAGTCAACCAAACTAATGTTATATTTTGAAGTTGACTTAGGAAAAAGGGAAAAAGAGCAAAAAGTAACTCAATGAAGAATTAGAACGCTAGAGGTTGAGTTAAGGTTAAACCTAGGGGTTAAACTAACTCAACAAGGAAACAGAATGGAAGTATAAAGGAAAGGCTAGGGCGCACCTTTCATTCATCTTGGATATTTGGTATTTGCTTGTTGAGCTCTTGAGCACACGGTTTTGAGGGTTTTGAGTTTACAAACCCTAGAAAGCAACTTAGTGGTGAAAGATTCCACTCACTTGTTCCAAGCTTGGTCTTGGGGATGAAATACTCCACCCACACCATTCTACACTCATCACAGGTTCCTTCATTGATTCAGGAGAGCAGCAGGGCCGTACTATTCAGGGATTTCCAGCAGGGGCGCACCATTGCTTGAGAAGAAGTTCGATCCAGTTTATTGACAAAGCCTTGAGAGATTCTAGCACTTGGGTTTTGCTTGTAGGACCTTGCTCATCAGTATGGAGGTGTTTCTGAAGAGTTACTACGGCTGGATTGTTATCTACAGGTTGGGACGGCTTTGAGGGAAGGAGGACGTCTTGGTGATTCAGAGATTCTCAAATCTAGGGAGTTCTAACTCAGATCTGATCTTAAAACTTCTCCTAGGGGTTTGTGGTTGCCCGATCTATCATCCTAGAGAGTGTCATAAGTTTTGGAGGCTTCCTTCAACCAAGCCGAATTATTGGGCACTTCAGGGTTCTAGGAGGGCGCAGATCTGATTAGGGTTTCAGCAGATTGGAGGAGAGAGACTTGGTATTTGAGCTTCATACTTCCGAGAGGGGTTTTGCCTTGTCCCGATCTATCTTTTGGTGGAGTTTTGCATTGATTGGAATTCTCCTTCAGCTGGGCCAAAACTTGGTCCTCTTACTCATCCAGTAGAGCATGCCAGCTGCCTAGGGGGGTTGGACACAACCCTTGTTCTTGTGTTCGGGGTCTTCATCTCATATTCAGCCTTTGGAGGCTTATTTTGTATTGTCGGGAGCTTTTTGTAGCAGCTCATATCTTCTTTCTTGGAGCCATCTGATGATTATTCCAGATCTGCTCATTTATTGTATCAGGTTCTTGCTATTTCATAATAAAAAGGTCAGATCTATGCTTTGTGGTTCCATATCTTGTGTATTGTTGAGATCTTGTATTGTGTTGAATATATCTTGATAAACTGTGCTGAATAACTGAATATAACTCTAAGGCCGAAATATCAGTGGCCAACCTGCAAACATCAACAGTCAAACAGTCAGTCCAGTGGTTAGTTAGTGTTCCTAAGCGAAAAATTGGCTTGGGAACATTACAGTAACACTACCAAAAACCCTGAGATGACTTACATGCAGTTTCCTCCCACTCCTTGCTTCTTTTTATGCTGTATTTCATACAGCTTCTGTTGGACTTTTATTCAATGAATATAATAGTGTATGAACTGTTTTTCCCCAGAAACGCTCCTCGCCATCTCAAGTATTGTCCTGTTCTTTTTCTCTGCAACCCCATTTTACTGAGGGGTATAAGAACATGCATGTTGCCTTTGAATCCCCAAGTCTTTACAACACTTGCTGAAATCTGAGTTGTACTCTCCTCCGCTATATGTTCTAAGTAGTTTGATTTTATGCGCACTAATTACTATGACGACTCTAAACTCTTTGAATGTTTGAAGAACCTCAAATTTGTTCTTCAAAAAGTACCCCCATTCCTTTCTTGTGAAGACATTAATGTATGTCATAAAATATCTAGATCCGCTAATGATTGAACTATCATGAGAATCAGGGCCAAGATTATTGTGCACTAACTCCAATGGCATATTTGCCTTGCACGCACCTTCTTTTACAAACTTTTATCTGTGTTGTTTGCCAAAACTACAAGCTTCACAAACACCTTGTTACTATTGGATAAAAGGTAAAACATTCATCGTATTTAATTTCTTTAAAGGTACAAGGCTTTTATAATTGAGCAGACCAAATCTTTCATGCCATAATTAGTTTTCGGATTGTCTTATTCTCAAATTTGTCTTCAGCTACTACAGCCCATTGTTCTGTTGCTTTAGCTGTAAGCCTGCACAAGCCACCACATTCAATGCCTTTTGCAGCCACCCTATAGTGGATATTGTATTTCTTTATAAGACACTTGTTTCATAGAGCTCTATTTTTAAGTGTTGTTTGCAATCTGACTAACAGAATATAGGTTCTTCTTAAATGTCAGAACGTATAGCACATCGTGTACCTATTTAACACTGTCAATTGGCATTTTCATGGGCACTTTCCCTGGTCCATGCATTATATCATCTCCAAGCACAAATTTATCTCCTTGATTTCCACTGCCCTCCCAGGTGACAAGCCATTACTTCTTAGTAGTACATAGTTACCAGACTCGGCCGAGTCTACCAAACTCGTGTGGCTGACTCGGCTTGGGTTCAAAAACGGATCAAATCAGCCCATGACTAGGAGTGCTCAGCCGAGTCTGGTAACCCTGCCTCTTATGGGCCATGTGTCTTCTAGTGCGTGAGGGAACATACCATTCATCTGCATCAATATACTCAGAAGCTACAAAGCGCTTCAATATTTTCGTTTTTTCTTCTTGTTCTTCTTCAACATAATTCTGAAAATGCCTTTGTTTTGATAAATCATATAACTTTTCCCTGCGATCTTTTTTTAAATGAATAGGCTCAGTGCAGTAATAATACTCGCCTTTCATATTAATTCTCAATTTTTATTTGAAGAAATAAATTATTAGAATGCAGATTCCTACAGCTGAGAATATTGTTCGTATAATTTTTGGATTTCACTGCAGACGAGTTTTGAAGCCCAACATTTCGAGTGAACTCTTCACGCATCATCAGGAGCAATCGAAAGATAGAGAACAGCGGTGCAGATAAAAATAAACTAAGAGAATACCATACACAAATTTTATTTGAAGTCTCACCTACCTGTGGAACCCTGAAAAATCTCAGGCACGTAATCCTTTTCACCGTGTAATTGCAAACAGAAACGTTGCATTCAGGGCTTAAAATGTATGCTGATTTAGTAGGATTTATAATGTAGCAATATAATTCCCTTAAATGCTTCAATTTTCCAGATTTTGAGCACTACGCGAGCGCTGAAAATATGTTTGGGAGTACAGATTATAAGCTTACCTGGAGGTATTGAATCAAGAACTGCAAGTGCAAGGTTCGAATCCTGCTGGACCCTAGTTGTCTTCTCCTTGGGATCTCTGGGGAAGTATGTGTCCCGCGTTGTATAGAGGCTTTCCACTGCCGCCAGAGCCTTGTCGAGGGGATCCGCATTCGACTCTGATGCATTTGCATTGCCACCGCCATCAACTACGAGATCGTTGTGGCCACTGGTAGTATCGTTCTCCATTTCCTCTTTGGGAAGTTTTCGGCTAGATCACTCGTTTGAACAAGCTTTTGTTTTTATCGTGCCACGTGGTCTTTGTCAATAAGATTTTGCAACCCACAATGGTTAAGAGGGCGCAGTGATGGTGAGGACTTGGTGTGGTTGGTTGGTCAGGTATATGACAAAGCAATGATGTGTGTATGGGGCATTCCATCTTGACACCTTACCTCTTAAGGGCTTTTGGTCCAGTGGCGACATTGTAATGGAATTGCGTTAATTTCTAAATTGTTCCCTCTCACATCTTTTACCTAATTGGTTAGTAAATAACATTCTCTATGTTGGAATGTAATTTTATTTTTTAAAGTAGGAGAATTGGTAGACTTTTCAATTGTTACTAAGGAGATTCAGGTCGAGTAGGATATATCACTCTTATAAATATGGGCATGGTGTAGACACCCACGGACCACGTTAAGTAAGTAAGTCGAGTTTCAAACCTGGGTGGGATTCTTATAAGGGAAGACAGCGTCTTCCGGAACGGAACATCCACCATTCGATCCAATCCGATGGGTTGTAATGTAATTTCACTCTTACCAACTAGTAAAAAGTCCCCCAAGGTACATCCCTTCCCGAATGGGCAGTAGATTGTTAATAAGCTGATGTTTTTTTGGGAAAGCGAGTAGTGGGTTGAAGGTATAATTTTTCTAAGAGGGTGGGTGAAGATACACATTTGTGTTGATGTACACCTTCACACTCCATCACCCACTTAGTGGGTGAAATTATGAGTGGTGGAAGGTGAAAAAGCACATTTTTGCACACTTTATTAAGAGGCAATAGATCAAAATAACCTAAGGGAAGACAACGTCTTTCGGAACAAGACCTAGCCCGATGGGTTGTAATGTTATTTCATTCTTACAAACTAGTAAAGAGTCCACCAAGGTACATCCCTTCCCACATGGGCAGTGGATTGTTAATAAGCTGATGTTTTTTTTGGGGAAGTGGGTAGTGGGTTGAAGGTATAATTTTTCTAGGAGGGTGGGTGAAGATATGCATTTGTGTAAATGTACACCTTCACACTCCATCACCCACTCAGTGGGTGAAATTATGAGTGGTGGAAGGTGAAAAAGCACATGTTTGCGCACTTTATTAAGAGGCAAGAGATCAAAACAACCTAAGGATAAACTTCTCAATGCTTAAAAGATCCAAGTTAAAATGGATATATGTTAGTTCATACTTTTTTTTATTTTTTGTGTCAACTTTTTTTCAAATTGTACCTCAATTTTTTCTATTTTAATTTTTGTGTGAATTACCCACATTGTACATATACATATATCTCTTCCACCTTAGGCTATAAGAGCATCTCTATGGCATTTTCCATGGCATTGCTTAGTGCATAAACAATTAGGGCTTAAGACTCACAAAGGTGACAAGTCCCTAACTTTTGTGTATAGGTGATGGGGGAATCAACATCGATAAGGCGTGGTGTTCTAAATCTTCACCAACTTTGTCACATAACGACCTACAAGTCAATCATCATACAAATATAATCAAATAAGAATTCAAGCAATCGTAGAGCCAAAACACATTCATGGGCAATGGTATACTCATTTACATTAATGTTCAAAGTACATATTACAAGCTATAGACTTCATGATCTTACAATGTTGCTTTGGCACTTAGACAACTCTATTTAACTCTAGTACTTTACACTCTATCCAACTCTAATACTCAACTAACAATCCCACTCCCAACTTGACTAACTAACTAACTCTAATGGATACCATCCTATTTATTATTCTTTGAATGCTTGGTCAACCTCCTTTGTCTCTTTGTCTTCCTCTTTGTTGCTTCGACATCCATTTTGGTTGTTCAATTCTAGGTATATTTATTAGCTACTCTTTGTTTGATGTGACCTTTCATTTTTCTTCAAAGTGTTGTTACATTGCCCTATAGTGTGATGTCTTATTATTGCGCTTATCTTGCACACTCTATTAGGGACCAAGTAGCCAAATAAGCATTAAAAAAACACTCAATTCAGTAATGCTACACCTTAATCAAGTTAAAGAGTGGTTGCATAAAAAGCTTCAGAATCTTCGCTATAATATAGCCAATGCTCCAAGATGATCGTTTCAATGAGCCTCCTTAATGTGCATATAGGAGACAAAAGGGCTATAATGCAATAATAATAAGTCAGTGTAACTATAATTAATGTAAAGATAGTGAATGAGGGTTATGGTTAGGGGCTTAACATGTCCCTCCCCTTGAAACAAACATTACCATCAATGTCAATCAAGTGTGGATGCTTATGTATGAAAAAATCATCATCCCATGTCGCAGCTTTTATTTGTAGATTCTTTTACTTGATGAAGTACTTAGTAATTATTCAATGTCATAGGTACAATTATGTGGTACATATTTGTTCATATCAAAACTATTTAACTTAAATGACATCAAAGAAATTGTATATGCTCCGATTATCCTAACAAGATCCACATAACAACTATGTCCCTGTGATTTTTTATTTTTTTTCCAAATATGATAAAACAACAATAAAACGTTGAAAAGGCACTAAAACCATAATGCTTATATAAAAGGTAGGTATAGGATTGAAATGTTTAAAAACTATTGTGCAATTGAATTACATGTGAGACTCAAATGTTTATTTAAAATGATGGATACTTTGGTAGAAACGTGTACATTTAAACATGAATGTGCATCAATACACATATAACAATAAGCAATTATTTGAAGAATTAAAACTTGTGCAACAACAAAAGCTAGCAAATAGTATTGAATTGTCGTCTTTCGCAACAGTAAATTTGGAATGCTTGAAATCAACTCTATGCAGTGTGTCCTTTTTGTTTTCTTTTCCAATGATTTTTCTTTGGATTCACTTTCGAGATAAATATATTAAAAAGAATTATGTGTTGACGCATGCTTAAGCCTACTCAAGCCCTTTGCATCCTACTTTCTTCCTTCACACCTTACCCTCTTTCTAACGTTCTAACGGATACGCAATAGTACTTTGTAAAGTGGCTTAAATATCAAGAAATTAAATTATTTGTCTTTGGCAAAATATGGTAAAGAAGGATTGCATTTGTAAGTGTTTTTATAATGCATTATTATACATGTTTATAGGCATGGTATATAGTGTTGAGTTAGGTTTGACTTTCTATTAGTTCATGGTTGACCATAAAATATACACCCCTTTATTTAAAGTTTTAAAAAATAATGATTAATTTTAAATTTTAAATCTCATTTATCTAAAATTTTATTGGCCAAAAACTTTGAAGTCTTATTGCTGCCTTCACTTCCCCCAATGTAAATTTAATAAATATTTCTGCCATCTATTATACTAGTAATCAATTTGCAATCAAAGATCTTTGAGTTAAATTAAATTTTATATTTTTTTAAGATTTCTATTAATGTTGAAATTAAATTTATTTTAAATTGAATTTTTGTAAAATAAAAATAAATAAAAAAATCTAAATTTTTAAATTAATTATTTTTAATTTAAATTTATTTTAAATTAATTTTTTGTAAAATAAAAAAAAATATTTTCTAAAATTTTAAATTAATTATTTTTAATTTTTGATTGGTGGAAAGTGTTGATATAACTAATTTCCCCTACCTAGACATGACATTTCAAAAAAAATAATTATAAAAAATTAAAAAATAAAAGAAAAAAAAACTTAAAAACATTTAAAAATAAATAATTATAAAAAAATAAAAATAAATAAAAATAAAAACTTAAAATTGACACGTTGAAGTCATATTTATTAATATGGCCCAACCAAGTGGACAGTTGCGCGGCTGTCATTGAAGTCATATTTATTAATACCCAAGCTAGGTGGGCCCTGGACCATTAATACGTTTGATATGACTAGTTTACATCTTATTCGTGTAAGAACCTACATTCTATGTGAACATCGTCTAGATGATTCTCTACTGGTTTTTTACACAAACTTTGGAGGCCGCAAGTGTGTACGGCTTACGGATTATTAATGGAAATGATTAGTATTGAAAGGTTGTATATGTGTTGTTCATTTTCCTTTTAATTTTTTTATAGTTAGTTAATATTTACATTTAATTTATTTTTAAAAGATTATTATTTTTATTTATTGAAGAGGGTTCATTTCTAATAAAGTTATTATACTTGTTGATAGGCATGGTATATAGTGTTGAGTTAGGTTTGACTTTCTATTAGTTCATGGTTGAACATAAAATATACACCCTTTTATTTAAAGTTTTAAAAAATAATGATTAATTTTAAATTTTAAATCTCATTTATCTAAAATCTTATTGGTCAAAAACTTTGAAGTCTTATTGCTATCTTCACTTCCCCCAATGTAAATTTAATAAATATTTTTGCCATCTAGTCATTTCATGCCTACTCCTCTTCCTATCTCCTTAAACAATACTTTCATTATTATATTTGGCAGGTATATGCTACCTAGTAGCCTTGTTTAATAAAGGTGTTGTCTAGTTATTCTAAGAAATGTTTTTTTTTTTGTTGGAATCTAGTGATATAAATTTATACGAATCACTATTTTTTATTGTTCAAAATCTATTTTTGAATGTAGAAATGGGTTCAGCATGCTGAAAACTGCAAGGGTACTCGAATTCTACATAAATAATCACTCAAATCTTTGAACCCAACAATTTCTCACCGAATTTTGGGCAAATATCCCCGGCAAAAACCATCATTTCGTAGAATCTTTAACCTACGACTTTAATAAATAAATGATTGAAATTAGGTTTACCCAACACTTAATTTGATAACAATGCTTGGTGTCATATTGGCTTGGTTCTTATTTTTATTAAAAAAAATTATTTGTTTCTCAAACTATTGGGGTTGTATAGGTTTTTTTTCCAATGAAAATATTGTTGCATAGATTAGTGCACTTCGCTTAGGGGATTTCAATTGAGCACCTATTGACACAAAACCAACCAAATGCCTAACAACATTAATGACAATCTATTGAACCAACCCCTATATTCTTGGCCCCTTGTCTATTATTTGGGCATGCATGTGTTTCCAAAACTGATTGGTAAAATAAAAAGATTTGGAATTTTATTGTTGGTTGTCATTATGTCTTAAGATAAAAGTAGTTATCTAGTTTGCATTGCGCTTTTTTATATAATTTAGCTACTCGTGTATTAATTAATATACAAAAATACATTATTGCCAAGCTATATGTGCAATATCTAAAGATTCTGCATGTGTCGGTCTTCAATATTAATAGATTTGATCATAATATCAGTATATCTATCTAGCCTATGTGAACTGGATACAACGATAGAGAGATAATAAAAGATGTTTTTCTTTTCTTTTCTATATTTCCACTTTCCACTCTTGAGGTTTACATATCTTCCTTTCCTCTGCCAAGCTAAGGATTGAATTGTTTCTTTTAAATGTTTACTCAGTTCCTTCCATACATCCTCCACTTCCTTTTTTTGCCTTTGAGAATGCGTTTATTCCTTTAAGTCCAGATTCCCCATAGGAGAAATCTTGGGAAAAGGTGCTAGACTTTGTTTAGGATCAAGTTCTCAAAGCGGAAGGGTCTCCAATCTCTTATGGTATCTGAGATGTCATTCCTCTTATAGTCAATCTACCTTAAGGTTATTGCTCCCCTATCCCAAATGATCTCAAATTACTTGGATGATTAAATAAATGTTCTGTTGATTCTTCTTCCTGGTTGCACATTTGACATATTGAATGATCCAGGAAGATCAAGAATGCTCAAAAGTGATCCAGGATGATCCCAAAATGCTCAAGAATTGATGTTCTCCAATGCTCTTGAAAACTACTTCATTACGTAGAGCTCGATGATAACTTTGCAACAACACAAAAATTGCCTCAAACAAAGTTCATGTGAAGAAGTTATGGTCAATCAAAGTTTTGGTCAAATATATCAAAAGTCAAAGCAGGGTTGCCACATGGCACGTCCGTATAGGCTGTACAACTGACAGATGACATCATGTTGACATCGGTAGGATGATGTGGCAGCACGAGAGGTTGCCATGTGTCACTCATTTTTGGCATTTTTAGGCACCCATGTGGACCAATAAACAAGTGCCATGTGTCATCCTTACGGATCTGTATGAATGATGTGGCATCTGTACAATGATGTGGCATCCAGGTGGCAAGTATAGTTGACATTCAAGTGGCAGATCTGTAGAGGTACAGGTGGTAGGTGATGTGGCAGAGTGTTGATGCAGGCAACAGGTGGACCAATCAGAGAGTGCCACGTGGCACTCTTCAATTGGTCAATAATGGCTAAGGGAGAATCAAAATTTGTTGGAAGTCGAATGGAATAGAACATGTGACCTATGGAGGAGTATTCAAATATTCCACAGAATATTCCTTAGTCTAAACTTTAGCCTCCTACCAATACGCCATGCATGTGGCTTGTTATAAAAAACAATAAATAATATATTTATTTTTAAACCAATTTAGCCCGAGATTTTGGTTGGTGGTTTGGCCGACCTAGGCCTATTTAATGGGCATGAAAATCAATGCTCGAGACATGGAAATGTGTTCCAAAGAGAGGGTCTGCATAGAATTTCATGCCAAGTTCAGAATTTTGTCTCGTTTAGCATGCAAGAGGTGTCCCTCTTTTGAGTTTGTCTCATATTGTTTGCCATTGAGTTCTTTGAGGAAATTTATAGGGTGTTTATACTCATTTTTCTCAAAATTTCGAGAGAAATATTATGGTGATCCTATTTTGTGTAAAATTGCTATGTATGAAAAGTCTTAGTCCAATTTGTCATGTATGAGACCCATAGTCTTGCTATGCATGCAAAAGGGGTCTTTAAGCACAGGTTCAGAACATAGTCAAGTTTATACTCTTTTTTCTCATAATTTCGTGAGGAATTCAGTAATGACCTCTGTTTATGGGACAACAAATTTGGTATTGTAAGCCCATTTATTGTAATTTTGGTATTTTGAGAATTAATAAGAGCGATCTATTTCTCTCTATTTTTTGGCACTCATTATTTCCACAAGTTGTCATTATCAGTTAATGAATTTTATGGAAAAGTAAGACATTCACTTGATATTTTGCAAATAGTTGAGTCGATCTTAAATTTCCCAAATTTGGTCGGATGTTTATGTGTATTTATGATCTAATTGACATCTAAGAACTTTCAGGCTAAATTGGTATCAGAGTTTGTTGATATTTCAGATCAAGTTGGTATCAGAACTTGTTTGATATTTTTAGATCATGTGGTATCATAGTTGGTTTGACGTTTATTTGCAAGTGAATGCTTACGAGGTCCAAATTCAAGCTTGGTGAAGGATCGTTTGAAGAGTACATTCTTGAGATTGGTTCAAGGCATGCATTTCGAAAGTAAGAAATGGTTTCAACAAAAGACAAAGATTCTTCTAATCCAAATCCTTTCGGTACTAAAGAGGTATTATTTTCTGTGTTCATAGAAATGAAATCCATGGTCGAAGAAATGTATGAGGATCAAAAGAAGGCCAAGAGAACTGGTAGTAAAAGCAAAAGAAAGCTACATAACTTTGAGAAGCAGTCGAAGAGAAAAGAAGAAGGGAAGCCTACATGTTCTCATTGCAAGAAGAAAGGACATGATGAGAAGCATTGTTGGAAGTTGCATCTAGAATTGAAACCAAAGTGGGCTTAGCCTAAGAAGGGTAAAGAGAAGACCACGACCATAGTTCGAGATCTTGGATCAGATTTTGAGGATGAAACTAAGGTTACAACTATGGGCATCAAAGGTAAATCTTATGTTGCAAGTTTTAGTTCATGTACTTCTTCTTCAAAGGCTAATGTAATTCCCGATGGGAGGCAAAGAAATGACCTGTTTCATTTATGAGTTATCTCAAACCATAATAAGATTGATACACTTATTGATAGTGGATCACAAGTGAATCTTATTTCAGAGCAAGTTGTTTAGAATTTGAGATTGGAAACTAGGCCTCATCCAAGACTGTATCCTTTGGATTGGATTTGTGATAATGCTCAAGTACATGTAACTAAGCAATGCAAGTTACAATTTGTGATCACATCTAGTTTCATTGATGAGGTAGAGTTAAACGTGGTTCCACTTGACATTTATGGGATGGTTTTGGGAAGTCCATACTTGTACGACAAGAAAGCCATTTTATACAGGGAACATAACAAGTATCATCTTTTCAAGGATGGGATTGAGTTCATTGTGAGAGCTCATCAAATGAAGACTAATTTAACAGTTGTCACTACAGGGCAAGTGAAAGTGATAATTAATACTAGTATCCAGGATCCAGATTTACAGCCTACGGTTGAAAGTAAAACATGTCCTTTGGTTGATGTTGTTCATGTTAAGAAGGGAAAATATGTTGATGGTTTAGTCTCTTTCGCATCTATATATTTAGTTTCATTGTTCATTGTGTTACTAGTCAATGGAGTATGGTTGGTAGCTGCAACAATGAATGGCAGAGTTTGTGAATTTAAGGGAATGGTTAACTTGGTCAACAATGTTGTTCCAGTCTTTGTTATCATTATGGTGAGTCAAGTGCTTGTTATCCAAGCAGGAAGGATGGATGATATTGGACAAGTGAGGTAGAAGCATTCTCACTTTATTTCGAAATGATCCATACTTTTGGAGGTCCAAAAGTTCTTCAGTAGGGAGGTGTGATCTTGGAGGATCCAAAATGCTCAAAAGTGATCTAAGAGGATCCCAAAATGATAAAAAAATGATATTCTCAAATGTTCTTGAAACCATTTCATTGCGTAGATCTTGGCAATATCTTTCCAACGGCACAAAAATCTCCTCAAATGGAGTTTGTATGAAGAAGTTATGGCTGGTAAAAGTTTTGGTCAAACATGTCAAAAGTCAAAGCAGGGCTGCCACGTGACTATTGAATTATTGTAACTCTGAAGAATATTCTACTTATATTTGAGTCATTATTCTATATATCAAATCCCATTTTGTAGATTGATCAAGTCATGTCTTATATAAGATCAAATCCCCTTTTGTGGATTGGTCAACATGTATTTGTATGGTGGTATTTGTAAAGTCGGCCCCTAGTAATTGTAAAGTGGTTTTAACCACTTCTAGGAGAAGTCGGCTCCTCCAAGTGAAGAGTCACAACCCTAGCGCCACCTCACAACTTGTATTTATATGTGAGGATGGTGTCTCATTTAAACATACTCACCACACTAGCTCTGCAGCTATGAAGAAGTGTGCAAGTCTTGGAGGAACTGCTATTGCAACTAAGTGTGATGTCAAGGAGGGTTTTTGGTCTATCTCTTGGTATTTCTTGGTTAATTGGTGCACTACTCTTCCTAGTGAAGGAGTAGAGGAGGATCTTCTGTTCAATCTTTGGTCTATCTATATTGAGGAAGTTTTTGCTGGGTTTTCTTCCCCATGAGGGTTTCCCAGGATAATCGGTGTGTCTCTATTGTTTCTGTGATTGCCTCTCTTTCAGTGATCTTATCTATGCAACTAATGTACTAAATGATTATAATAATAAATAAAAATTGTAATTGATAGTTGTATAAATAAAAACATTAACATGGTATCAGAGCAGGCCTGAAAGATACCAACTCGCAATTTATAAGAAGTGACTAGCCTCGCCGCACTCTCTCAAAAATTCAGTTTTTAGTATTGCAGCTACTACAGAATTAGGGTTTCTGCATAAACCCTAAGTGTGGTGTTTTCCTTGTTTGAGGAGGACGTCACACCTGGGAACTCGCCCTAGGAGGGTGCATCTAGTCCTTAGATCAAAATTCTAAAATTTGAAGTTTAAAAAATTAGGGTTTCCTCATAAAACCCTAAGTTGCAGTATCAGTTGCAGTTGCAATGCCAGTGATCTAGGTGGATATCGGTGGGCACCCACCTTTTCCAATTGGATCAAAACAATTTTCTAGCAATTTTAGTAATTTATTATTTTTAGCAGTTTTTCAGGTCTTGAAACTTCTAGAGCCATTTTGAGGCCCTAAACGACATTTTTTGGGAAAACGGGTTTGCAATATTTAAGTTCCTTCAATATTGTCCCCAAAATGAATCTCCTCGATGATACCTTTCCAACGGGTTATCATGCGCCTAAAATGGAGATCGTATGCAAAAGTTACGACCCCAGGAAGTTAATGTACTAACTTACCCAAATAGGGCCCACATGACTTTTGGGCGCTTCATCTCCTAGGGTTAGGTTTTTGGATGTCTAGGGTTTTGGGCATTCTTGTTTATTATAAAAATGCCTTCAGAGCCTCGTTGTAATCATCTTCTTGCGAATGAGCGCAATCGTCACATCTCTTCTCAGAGATAAGCCGCCACCATTCCAACAAGTTTGTTTACGCTGCATTTTACAATTTCAGCTTATTTCCTTATTGAATAGAAAATCAGTTTTACTATATCTCTGTTATTTTGTGTTAAGCACCTATTAATAATCTGTGGTCATTTCATTCTACTCATAAAATTCGGATCAGTGGTATCAGAGCAGTCTGCTCCTTGTCGTCTTAATGCATGTCCCCAACGAGGTCGAAGTACAAAGAGTTGGGTCTCGAGCTTGTTTCTCTTGAGGACAAAAGCTCTTGCACGCCCAAGCGATCCTTTCAAACTGTTTATTTAGGAATCCCTCACGCAACAAAGGAACGAGATGATCGATAGTTTTGTGCAAATCCTTCGGCGGCTACCAACAGGGAACACATCTTCTTCGAGCGGAGGCACCGCCCCCTTCAAGGTACAAATAAACTTTGATATTCCTATATTTGAAGGTCAGATAGACACAGATGTTGTAGACAAATGGTTGAATCTACTAGAAGGGTATTTTTCTATCCATAACTTTTCGAATAGAGAAAATATTACTTTTGTGCTCCTCAAAGTCGTTCCCCATGTCAAAGATCGGTGGGAAACTTTCTGTGAGCAAAAGGAAAAAGAGGAACCTGCATTATTTACAGTCACGACCACCTAGGAATCCTTCAGGGATGTTATTAAGGAACAATACTACCCTGTCGGAAGCTATGATGACTTGTATACCAAATGGACCACACTGCAACAAGAAAGAGACCAAGCAATGCGCGATTTCACAAACATCTTCCATACCTTGCGCACCAAGTTGGGTATCAAATATTCGAAGCGACATCTGGTGCTCAAGTATCACGGTGCTCTGCATAGATACATCTAGACCAAAATGGAATTTCTAGACATCTCATCCTTGGGCGCGGCCTACCGATATGTCGTCAAAATCGAGCAAAAGCTCAAACAAAAGATGCGACAATTTGGGCCTGGGAACCCCTCACAACAAAAGCCAAGAAAGGGTGGCCCCAACCCACAAAACAAAGGACAGAGCAAAGATGGACAGTATCAGGACAACTAGTCCAAACCGCAAGCAAAGGACACCGGAAAGACAAAGAAAGATACCGAGAAGTGGTGCGACTTCCATAAGAGCCCTTGGCATAACACTGTTGACTGTTGCTCAAAGCAATCGCTGGTGGCTGAAGTGAAAACCTCTGAATCAGATGCGGGTTCTGACTCAGAGCCAGAACCAGAAAGGGGAATACAGATCATTGATGCGGAACCCAGTGCCACTGTTGCTACCACCAAGCTCCAGCCTGGTGAACCAGACGAGCCGGAAGAAGGAGAGTGCCTCTTCCATTCATAGATGTGGGTAAAAGGCACCCCGTTACACTTCATTGTTGATAGCGGTAGCTAGAAAAACCTCATCTCAAGAGAGGTTCTCAAGCGACTGGCCCTGTCGACAACGCCGTACCCACAACCCTACACCATTGGATGGCTCCGCCAAGGAAGTGATCTTTGCGTCAACCATTCTCATTTACAACAAGACTTGTGTCGAACACTTGCAACATATTCAACAGGTTCTGCACACCCTGCGACAACGCAAGCTATACGCCAACTTGGAAAAAATCTCCTTCGGCATGGACATGGTCCATTACCTGGGCTACATCGTTGATCAACATGGTGTACATGTGGATCCAGCCAAGATCCAAGTCATTCGTGACTGGCCATCCCCAACTACACTCACTGAGCTTCAGAGCTTCTTGGGCCTTGCCAATTTCTACCGCAGGTTCCTGTTGGGATTCTCCCATATTACATGGGCCCTCAGCCAAATAACTAGGGGTGGTGGTAAGGAGAAATTTGCGTGGGGCCAGTCCCAACAACAAGCGTTCGATGATTTGAAGCAACGCTTGTGCTTAGCCCCAGTACTTTCACTACCAGACCTGCAACAACCCTTTCAGATCGAGACAGATGCTTCAGACTATGTTGTGGGCATCATTCTCACTCAGCACGGCCACCCCGTGGCCTATCATAGTGAGACACTATCAGATATTGTCCGTAAGTACCCTACTTATGACAAAGAAATGTACTCCATTGTGCAAGCCTGCCGCCAATGGAGACATTACATTCTTGGGAAGGAGACAGTCATCCACATTGATCATAAGCCACTACAATTCATACATATACAAGGAAAATTGCAGAATGACCGCCATCAAAAGTGGTCCACATACTTGTAGCAATTCCACCTCAACATCAAGTATAAAACAGGGAGCACCAATCGCGTCGCTGATTTCCTCAGCAAACCGCAAGTCACGACACTCACCACAGTGCTAGACTCTTGTGGCCATGAGACCTCTGGATGGCCCCAACTCTATGAGACAGACCCGAACTTCGCCACCATCTACCAAATGTTGGGTGCAAACATAGTTGTCGATAATTTCCATCTCCAGGATGGGTTGTTGTGTCGTCTGAGCCATATCTGTGTTCCATCAAGCAAGCGAGCGAAGCTGATCTAGGAAGCCCACTACAGTCGGGTGGAAGGACACTTCGGCATTGAAAAGACAGTGGCGATGCTACAAAAACATTTCTACTGGCTGAAACTTCGACGTGAGGTCAATAAGTATATCAGGTCCCACACTGCCTGCGTTATTGTCAAACCGACCACTAAGAAACAGGGCCTGTACACCCCTCTTCCTACTCCTGACAGGCCATGGGAATCCATCTCAATGGACTACATGTCGGGCCTCCCATCCACCAAGCGAGGAAATGACTGTGTTTTTGTGGTTGTTGATCGCTTTTCTAAGATGGCAATTATGGTTGCCTGTAAGAAGAGCATCACAACAGAGGCCACTGCCAAGCTCTTCTTTGAACGAGTCTGGGTACATTTTTGAATCCCACAAACCATTGTCTCAGATCGTGACAATCAATTTCTCAACACATTCTGGTCGAGCCTCTGGTCACTGTTGGACACCAAGCTCACCAAATCCACGACCTTCCACCCCTAGACAGATGGCCGAACCAAGGTCGTAATTCGAATGATTGTGCATATCCTTCACATCTATAATTCCAAGCACCCTTGCACATGGGATGAGAGCCTTCCCTATGTCCAACATAGCTACAACCGAGTCCTGCATAGCTCAACCGGCCACAACCCCTTTCAGGTGGGGTTGGGATTCCAACCATTGGGTCCCATAGATGTTGCACTTCCCCTTGCGATCACCTCAACCGACTCATCTCCTGCTCCAACTGAAGCTGACAAAGCCACCCGGTTCATTGAGAGGATCCAACACATCCACCAACAGGTTCAGGATAACCTACAAAAGTCCAATGACAAGTACAAGCAGCGCCATGATCAACATCGGGTGCCACATAAGTTTCAGGTGGGCAATAAAGTTTGGTTGCACTTGCAGAAAGAACGCCTTATAAGACCCCATTGGAAGCTTCGCCCACTCTGTTATGGGTCGTACACCATCACCAAGACCGTGGGGGATAATGATTTTGAGCTCAACATTGCTCCTTTCCTTGGCCTGCACCCAGTGTTCAACGTGGATCTCCTTCGCCCTTATTTCCCACCATTATTGGACACCTCAGAAGTAACAGAACAAATGACACCAACATAGCTCAACCCCGAGTGCATACAACATGCATCTCGTGATCAAATTGTGAACACACGAATCAAGGGCACTCGACAACAAAGGATCCAACTTTATCGAGTCGTCAAATCAGGGCAACTCCTGCACCAAGGCAAGTTGCTCACCCTAGGCCAAATTCAGCAAAAATTTCCTCATCTGATGGGGGAACTGAACACAATGGAGACCATTGCTTCCTAAGGAGGGAGGATTGATCCAGGTGGATATCGGTGGCCACCCACCTTTTCCAACTGGCTCAAAACAATTTTCTAGCAATTTTGGTAATTTACTATTTTTAGCNTTTTGGGTCCTGGAACTTTCAGAGCTGTTTTGAGGCCCTAAATGACGTTTTCTGGGAAAACGGGTTTGCAGTGTCTAAGTTCCTTTAATATTGGCCCCAGAATGAATCTCCTCGATGATACCTTTACAACGGGCTATCATGCGCCTAAAACAAAGATCGTATGCAAAAGTTACGACTCCGGGAAGTTGATGTACTAACTTACCCAAACAGGGCCCACATGACTTTTAGGCGCTTCATCTCCCAGGGTTAGGTTTTTGGATGTCTAGGGTTTTTGGCATTCCTGTTTATTGTAAAAAGGCCTTCAGAGCCTCATTGTAATCATCTTCTTGCGAATGAGCGCAACCATCACATCTCTTCTCAGAGATAAGCCGCCACCATTCTAGCAAGCTTGTTTCCGCTGCATTTTACAGTTTCAACTTATTTCCTTATTGAATAGAAAACCAGTTTTACTGTATCTCTGTTATTTTGTGTTAAGCACCTGTTAATAATCTGTAGTCATTTCGTTCTGCTCATAAAATATGGATCAACCAGTTCCTTCATGCCAGTGGCAACACCAGTTGCAGTACAATTGCAGTGAAAGTTTTTGTGAAGTGTTGGGGCTGATTTTTATTGTCCTAGTGCCCCTAGCAAATCTCCAACTACCTTTAGATTACAAGTTGCAACACTTTTGAAGCTTTAAAAGTTCGTTATTGCTTTTCGTTGTTGCCAGATGGTGCCACTATCTGTCGATATTGTCAAAGGTATGTACTTACATATAATTAAAATTGTATCATTATTCTAAAGGGTATTTGTAGGAGAATGGATCTTTTGTCTAAACAACAATCGTAGATCCATAATGATCTCAAATCTAGCACATTCAGAGGAACAATGCACCCCAGGTTTGATTAATTTGATATGCCTCTATTTGTTATGGCATTATTGTGATCCTATGAACATCTAGGTTGTATTTTGATCTGTTGAAGTTATGACTATCATACTAATCATTGGTCAAAATTAAAGTCAAAGTATTGGGTTGATAGTTTTCTGATGAGCTTGGGCTTTACCAAGAGTAAAATCGATTCCAATATTTACTTCAAGATTGTGGATGATGGACCAGTTATATTTCTACTATATGTGGATGCCTTATTCTTGACAGGTGAATAAAATCTCATCATAGATTGTAAGAAGAAGCCTGTCGTTGAATTTGAAATGAGGGACCAGGCCCGGTGCATTATTTCTTAGGTCCTGAAGTATGGTAGAGCCCAAAAGAGATTTTCCTTAATCAAGAAAAGTATGTTGTGGAAATTCTGAAGAGATTCGATATGATGGACTGTAAATCCATGGCCACACCCATGGAGATGAATTTGAAGCTCTTGGTTGATACTTCATCAGAGTTAGTTGAAGATTAATGGTTCGTTGATGTATCTGATGAATACCAGGCCAGATATATTCTTTGTTGTGAACACCTTGATTCAGTATCTGGTGGAGCTGAGACGTGTTCACCTTGTAGCTGCAAAGCATGTGATGAGATACCTTAAGGGTACGTTGGACTATGTCCTTTTTTATACCGGAGACTGTGACTTTAGATTGTATGGCTATACTGATTCAGATTGGGCTGGAAGTGATTCATACAAAAAAAGCACTTCAGGATGTTGTTTCAGTTTGGGATCAACCATGACTTCGTGGCAAAGTAGGAAGCAATCTAGTATTGCTCTCAACATGGCAGAAGCAGAGTACATTGCAACATGTTCCGCTAGTTTTGAATCCATATGACTTCAGAAGTTGTTGACAAGTCGGTTCGATATGGAGATGAAAGCTACCATGATTCTATGTGATAACCAGAGTTGCATAAAGATGACAGAGAACCCAGTGTTTCATGATAAGACGAAGCACATAGAGATCTGATATCACTACATTCGTGACATGGTGCATAAGGGAGTTGTAAAGCTCCAATATGTTGGCACATATGAGCAGGTTGCAGAAGTTTTGACTAAGCCTCTGTCTCGCGTGAAGTTTGAGTACTTTCGAGACAAGCTTGAAGTCTGAAAGGACCTCCCTCAAAAGGGAGAGTGATGTTGATGATATTATGGTATCCTGACCAACAACGGGTAGCTCAGTTAAGATTTTATATCCTAGGGGAATGATCATCCCTGGGCAGATCCCGAAGGTCCGGTAATGATGGTCTGTCAGAGTACCTGTGCATGTATATGCTAGTTGTGGTCAGTAGTGGTATCTCAGTTAGGATTTTATATCCCAGGGAACCTTATGATTCCTGGGTAGATCCCGAAGGTCCGGTAAGAATGATCTGTCAAAGTACCATGTGGTAGCTTGTTAGGATTTTATATCCTAGGGAATCTTATGATTCCTGGACAAATCTCGAAGGTCTGGTAAGGATGGTCTGTCATAGTACCACATATGTTGTTGTTGATGCACCTGCCTCATTTTGTTGCCACATATAGATGTTGATGTTCCATCTTCGTGTTGTTGATGATGTTGTTGTTCCAGCTTCGTGTTGTTGATGTTGTTGTTCCAACTTCGTGTTATTGATGTTGTTGTTCCAATTTTGTGTTGTTGATGATATTGTTCCAGCTTTGTGTTGTTGATGTTGTTATTGCAACTTCGTTCTATTGATGTTGATGTTCCAGCTTCATGTTGATGATGATGATGATGTTACTCCAGCTCCATGCTGCAGATGATTATGATGTTCATTTTCTACTGATGTTGATGATGAGAAAAACTTTTGATGACCTATAGATATGACCGACAGTGTTCACGATGTTGATGACGATGTCCCCTCCTCTTGATGATGTACTGAGTCCAGTCAGTTGTTATTAATGTTGTCAATAGAATACCCTTCCCGTTAAGGGGGAGTGTTGAATTATTGTAACTTTGAAGAATATTCTACTTATATTTGAGTCATTATTGTATAGATCAAATCCCATTTTGTGGATTGATCAAGTCGGGTCGTGTATAATATCAAATCCCCTTTTGTGTCAACATGTATTTGTATGGTGGTATTTGTAAAGTCGACCCTTAGTAATTGTAAAGTGGTTTTAGCCACTTCTAGGAGAAATCGACTCCACCAAGTGAAGAGTCACAACCCTAACGCCAACTCACAACTTGTATTTATATGTGAGGATGGTGTCTCATTTGAACATACTCACCACACTAGCTCTGCAGCTATGAAGAAGTGCGCAAGTCTTGGAGGAACTGCTACTGCAGCTAAGTGTGACGTCAAGGAGGGTTTTTGGTCTATCTCTTGGTATTTCTTGGTCAAGTGGCACACTACTCTTCTTAGTGAAGGATTAGAGGAGGATTTTATGTTCCGTCTTTGGTCTATCTATATTGAAGAAGTTTGGGTTTTCTTCCCCATGAGGGTTTCCCAGGATAATCGGTGTGTCTCTATTGTTTCTATGATTGCCTCTCTTTCAGTGATCTTATTTATGCAGCTAATGTGCTAAATGATTATTATAATAAAGAAGAATCGTAACTGCTAGCTGTATAAGTAAAAACATTAATAGTGACATGTATGTACAATTCGTACAACTGACATATGATGTCATGCTGATGTCAACACGATGACGTGGCATCACAAGAGCATGCCACTCATTTTTGGCATTTTTATGCACCCATGTGGACCAATAAAAAAGTGTCACATGTCATCCGTACAAATGACATTGCATACGTACCGTGACATGGCATCACAATGGTAGGTACAATTGATATCCAAGTGAAAGATCTGTACAGGTACATGTGGCAAGGTGTTGACACAGGCAACAGGTGGACCAATCAGAGAGTGCCATGTGGCACTCTCCAATTGGCCAATAATGGCTAAGGGAGAATCAAAATGTGTTGGAGGTCGAATGGAGTAGAACCGTGACCTATGGAGGAATATTCGAATATTCCACAAAATATTCCTTAGTCTTAAATTTAGTCTCCTACCAATACGCTATGCATGTGGTTTGTTATAATAAACAATAAACAATATATTTATTTTAAAACCAATTTAGCCTGAGATTTCGGTTGGTGGTTTGGCCAACCCAAGCTTATTTTATGGGCACAAAAACCAATTCCCGAGACATGGAAATGTGTGCCAAAGAGAGGGAATGCATTTAATTTTATTCCAACTTCAGAATTTTGCCTCATTTTGCATGTAAGAGGTGTCCCTCTTTTGGGTTTGTCTCGTTTTGCATGCCATTGAGTTCTTTGAGGAAATTTATAGGGTGTTTATACTCATTTTTCTCAGAATTTCTAGAGGAATCTGATGGTGATGTCTATTTTGTGTAAAAATGCTATGTATGAAAAGTCTTAGTCCAATATGTCATGTATGAGACCCATAGTCTCATTATGCGTGCAAAAAGGGGTCTTCAATCACTGACTGTAAACATAGTCAAGTTTATACCCATTTTTATCATAATTTAGTGATGAATTCAGTAATGACCTCTGTTTTTGGGATTGAGCACCAAAATTGAAGAGTGACATCAAATTTGTCACTGTAAGCCCATTTATTGTAATTTTGGCATTTTGAGAATTAATAAGAGCTATCTATTTCTCTCTATTTTTTGGCACTCATTATTTCTGCAAGTTATATTTATCAGTTAATGAAGTTTATGGATAAGTAAGACATTCACATAATATTTTGCAAATAGTCAAGTCGATCTTCAATTTCCCAAATCTGGTTGGATGTTTATGTGTATTTATGAACTAATTGACATCTAAGGACTTTCGCGTTGAATTGGTATCAGAGTTTGTTGATATTTCAGATCAAGTTGTTATGAGAACTCATTTGATTTTTTCATATCATTTAACGTCCCTCAAATCCTGGTTTTTGGATTTTGTCCCATGTCAATACCTTTCTTCTAGCGAAAATCCATAAGAATGAATATATTTTTGACCAAACCTCAAGGTTTTAGATCCATTGCCATATCTTATCCTTTTCCAAAGAGTGGTTTCCTACTTCTAAGGAATGTGCTTCTTTGACTAAGAATGTGCCTCCTCCTTTTTGTCCCCATCTAAGGATGTCTTGTCTATGATTGAATCATATTATTTTGTTTTTTAATCATTTCTATAAGAGAATTAGGGCTTCTTGGGGAGCAAAGGTTGGCCATTTTTCTTGTGTCTTCCAAGTACGACATCTTTTTGGATCTTCCATTTGATTATCTTCCCAATATTGGTTGATCAGGTTCTAGTTCAAGGAATGGAAGTGATTTCTTGCTCCTGATAGAGAAATGTTGTTATTCAATTTTGCTAGTTGTTAATATGAATCATCACAAAAGTGCAAAAGTCCCTTCCCAAATTTCCCAAAAATAATGATTTTGGACTATGTTTATATTCCTCCATTCATTGTTCCATATGAAAGAACCTGAATATAGTCCATCCATTCGAATGAGTCATGTTCTCCTACCTCCCCTGCGTATTTCATTCTCCATAGTTGGCTCTAGAGTTTTCCCCTGATATTCAACTAGCACCACCATAGCTTCCTTGCTAAAACATTGTTGAGAATCTGAAGATCCATAACTCCTAAGTCATCTCATTCTTTAGGAAGGCACACTTTGTCCTAGGCCTATAAATTTCCAGTTCCTAAGTTCACGAGGGGCCTCCCCAAAGAAAAGAACATTGAAGGGACTAGATAACTTTGAGGATCTTGGCAAGCGCTGACAAATATCGAGAAAATATATAGAGGCATGTCTTGTGGAACATATTTAAGTAGTGCAATCCTTCCTAGTAGATTAATAGATCGAAAGGTTTCAGAGCTAAGCTTATAGTCAAGTCTAGATAACAGATCCTCCCATGAGATGTTTCTTATGTCATTTAGTTAGAGGGGAGCTCCTAGGTACTTAGAGAGAAGTGATCACTTTTGGAAGCCCATAATTATGATAATGTTACTTTAAGTAATTAATGTGTGTTGAAGAAAACAATGAGGGATTTTCCTTGATTTATAATAGTATCAAAGGCCAAAAGAAAGGTGTCAAGGATAGACTTGAGGGTGGAGGCTTTCAAGGTGGAGGGGTGTCCCATCATGAGAGTGTCATATACAAATTGTATGTGTGAAAGGGGATCCATCTAATTAAGGATGCAGAGTCCTTTTAGATTGCCATCAACTATAGCTTGATGCACACTTTTACCTAAGCCTTCAACCATTAATATAAATAAGAAAGGTGATCATAGAGCGTCTCTCTGTATAATGCCCCGAGAAGGGTTGAAAGGAGAGGAAGGAGATCCATTAATTAGGACAACATAGAGATCAAAGGAAACCAAATGTATAACCAAATGGATCCAATATTGATAGAAACAAAAGGCTGGAAGTATTTGCACAAGAAAATCCTGGCAGCTAAGACAATCAAATGCTTTTGACATACTGAGCTTGATCAACATACCTAGTTTTTTTGTTGATTTTAGGGAGTGCATATTTCCATGAGCTACAATGATACCATCGAGAATATGTTTGGCTTCAATGTAACATCCCTTCTCATTGGAAGTGATGTAGTTCATGATGGGCTTCAGTTTGTTGGTGATGACTTTGGAAATAATTTTACAGATCACATTACATAGTGAGATAGGCTTGAATTTCTCTGGAGAATTAGATCTTTCTTCCTTAGGGATGAGCGTGAGGAAGGTTGAGTTAAGGGCTTGAAGGATTCCTTGGCTTGCCCTAGATTCCTCAACTACATTTAAACATCCATGCCAAATACTGACCAACAATTATGAAATAAGTCTACTATGAAACCATCCAACCTTCGTGACTTTCTCGATGCCATCTCCATGACTATTGTCTCAACTTCCTCTTTTATGATCTTTCTCATTAAAATAGCATTTTGATTCGGAGTCACTAATTTGGGAATATGCTTCCAAGTAGACTATACAGTTTCTTATCTTTCTAATTTTGAAAGGAGCTCATGGTAGTACACATTGAGTTATTTTTTTGTGTCATCATAAATTTCCAATTTGCCCCTTTGGGAAATTTTCAAAGATGTAATTTTGTTTATGTGCCTTCTATTGATCATAGGGTTGTGAAATAATAGTTTCTATCTCCCTCTTTGAGCCATTTGATTCTCGATTTTTGTTTCCAGAGAATCTCGTCTTGCTTCCATCTAGTTTCCATTTGATATTTTAGGATCTCCCTCTACTAAACTAAGTCCTCATTTCTTCCTTCCTTAATGATAGTGAGTTGTATGTCCTCCATTTGTTTTTCTAAGTCCTTTTGGCCTTGAAATATGTTCCCAAATACTTCTTTATTCCAAGTCTTGAGTTTGGTCTTTAAGTTCTTTAAATTCTGTTGAAATCGATACATTAATGTTCCATGTATTGGCTTACTCTTTGTCCAACAATATTTAATATTTGCTTTGAAATTTGGGTGATCCAACCAAAATTTCTTAAGTTTTAATGGTATGGGTCTAGAAGGGCACATGTTGTCCCATGAGAGATAAATTAGCCTATGATTCAAGCTTGCACCAAGTAGAACTTTGGTTGTTAGCACTACTCCCAAATTTATTAACAATTAAGAAGCTAGAAAGTAATCCAATCTCATTGTGATATAATGAATG
>ML781303.1:89668-114062 GCA_009831015.1 Picea engelmannii
ATTTTGATATTCCCATATTTGAAGGTCAGATAGATGCAGATTCTTTGGAAAAGTGGTTATATCTACTAGAAGGTTATTTCATAGTCCACAATTTTTCCAATAGGGAAAATATCACATTTGTGCTCCTTAAGGTAGTCCCTTTTTTTACGAGTCCAAATTCACCCAAAAATAGTAAGGGATTCTCCCTGGTAAGAAGTCCCAATTAGAACTCTCACCATTTGGAATAGGGAACCCATCTGGATTCTGACCTGGCAGCCATTTCTGGTTTGGTTCTACCGGTTGTGGCCCCATCCATCGATGAGGGTGAGTGATGGGTGGTTGTGCAAACATAAGATGTAGATGAAGACTATCTAAATGCAAGCCTAATATAATTCTAATCTAACCTATCCTAGCTAGGAACAAATTAATGTAAGTGAATGAGTTGTAGCATGAAACTAACTCTACCAATAGCTTCACCCAGATAGCTGAAATGAAGAAATAAAGTCAGATAACACATGCACATGAATATATAACCAGAATAGTCTAAGTCATTATATCACATACATTAGCAACTCATTCGCTCAGAACATGTAATATAAGAAAGAATGACAAAATTGCAAGAAGATATGTATTGCATCAAAATAGTCCATAAACAAACATGCTCTTACAACTCGTGTGAACAACAAACATTCTGCTTGAAATAGTTTGCAGCAAAAGAGCAACACATGCAAGTCCTTCTCTCAGTCAAAAGTTGGCCCTGAGGGATTCTCCGTATTAACAGTTTCAACAATATTACATGAAAACTCTTAGGAAAACTCTCCAATTTTAATTGACACTATATTCCCGAAGTAGTTCAGAGGTGTACAATGTTTGAAGAGCCAAAATCCATTTCTCTGGGTTCTATTCTAGTATTTATTGAGGTTTAATAAGACCTTTGGCCTTTTGTCTCCCTCATTGACCTTTCATATTTCAACGTTTTTTGTAGATTTGATCGTGAGAATGTTAAACGTGATCCTCCTTTGCTCGATACATGACAACATTCAACATAAAATAGATGAGAGTAAATCCATATAAAATATGAAGAATAATCATTTTAATGAAAATAAATGGGGCATATAATAATTGAATCATCATTTATAAACTTCCCTGAGTTCGATTCATGGTTCCTCCGCTCGCGGTCGAGTTATGGTGTTCTTCGAGGCTGCCAATAATGTGTCATATATTAATCCAAAAATAAGTATAATATAAGTTAGTAATTTCTCCAACAATATAACTATAAAGTTGTATATCTAGAATATACCTTTCCATTGGTATAAACAACGTTTAAAACATACACCCGAGTCAAACATTATGACTATTTTATGAAAGCCAGTCTTCTTCTGCTCGGAGGAGTTTGAACTAACTCCTCCGACCTTGATGGTAACTACTCCGAACTGGAATAAGTGTACCATGAATTATGAATTTATCAAATCACATAACTATAAAGTTGTAGAGCTATGAAATAAATTTCCAACGGTATAAAGAAGTCACAAAACGGACACCCGAGTCAAAAGTTATGGTGGATTTACGAGAGACAATTCTCTTTTGCTCGAAGGAGTTGATGACAACTCCTCCGACCTGCTTGGAGACTTTCTGAACAACTTCTATGAACTATTCAGAGGTTTTGAAGGAAACTCCTCCAAGCAGCTCAGAAGAGTTGAAGGGAACTCCTCCGAGCAGCTCAGAAGAGTTGAAGGGAACTCCTACAAACTGAAATAAGTGTACCATGAATTAGGAATTTCTCAAATCACATAAGTAGAAAGTTGTAGAGATATGAAATATATTTATAACAGTATAAAGAAGATTCAAAACAGACACCAGAACCAAAATTTATGACCATTTTACAAAATTCAATATTCTTTTGCTTGGAGGAGTTTGAACTGACTTCTTCGACCTTGATGGTAACTCCTATGAACTGGAATAGGTGTACCATGCATTAGGAATTTCTTAAATCACATAAATAGAAAGTTTTATAGCTATGAAATTCCTTTCCAATGGTATAAAGAAGTCACAAAATAGACACCCGAGTCAAAAGTTATGGTCGATTTACGAGAGACAATTCTCTTTTGCTCGAAGAAGTTGATGACAACTTCTTCGACCTATTCGAAGGAGTTGATGACAACTTCTCCAACCTACTCGGAGGATTTGATGACAACTTCTCTGAACTTGCTCGGAGGCTTCCTTAACAACTTCCTCGAACTTTCTTGGAGTCTTTGAAGGCAACTCCTCTGAGCAACTTGGAGGCTTTGAAGGCAACTCCTCCTTCCCGGGAAAGCAAAAATTGGAAAAATTCTAAGTGTCAAACTGGCAAGAGACATGAAAGCTTGAGTTCAAAAGCTCGTAACTTCCTCATACGATGCCTGATTGAGGTGTCATTTTTTGCAACGCGGAGAGCACAAAGAAACGTTTCTATCAAGATAACTGAACATGTTGATCTATCATTTGAGTGGATCCATTTCTAATGATGGCCACGACTATCGAGGCTTGCATGACTGGAAATCCTAGATGATCGTTTTGGCACTTTCGGACCTCGGATTTCAATTAAGTCAGTTGCATTGGAATCTTAATGTCGAGAATAATATAATCAGCCTATTTTAGAGATGAAAAATTCACTTTGACGGATGCTGAAAAATTGCACCGAAAGGTGTTTTTTAATGAAAGTTCGGGTTCTGCGTTTGTTGGTACTTCATCCAAATTTAATTTTGTTAGCTGTTAGGTCATCACAGTACATGATCTTGATCCACCCATTAATATTGGGATTATTTATTAGTATCACAAAGTTATAAACACACCAAAACTGCCAACTGACGTCTAGTGCGCTTAGCACTATCTAGGAGCTGAAAGGGCGAAATTTCTCCTAAAGTAAATTTCAGAACCAATTCAAGAACTGTAGGTGTTGTGATTAACCATATGATACTAGATGAGGCTTCCATAATGAAGATTTAGTTGTAACATCAAGAAACACAAAACAAACCAACTAGTACCATGTGTGCGAAGAAAGCCACTTGGAACACTAAAACTTGGTTATGACTGTGACCTGAAGTGAATGAGTTGAGATAGGCAATTAATGACGAATTGTCTAGAGAGGCATGGAGAGTTTAATCATTGGAAATATAAGGAGATTGACAGATGAACGCAACAAGAAGGGATCCGAGCTGGGAGGGGGATGAGATAAGCCTCATGGCAAAAGTGGGCTACGCTGACATGATCAACTTTGGTGAGAGGAAACAAATTTTCCTCGATGTGCTCGACGATGATGAGGGGTCAACATCCTTTTGCTGATGCATTTGCGACATGAGAGGGAAACTTGTCAATGGGTAGCATGTCGGGAAGAAGAGGTGAACCTCATCAATAAGCAATGTAATGAAGCGACATGGAGAGAGTGTCATTGTTATGTGATGCAACGATGTGAGTAGAAGTGAGTTAGCTGGTGAAAGGCATGCACACGATCATAATGTTATCAATATCGGTGAGACGACATTGATCATGTGAATTTCACCGACGATGAAGATGTGAGTTAGTGAGGTTTGGCAGAAGCGTGATGGTGCGTTAGCCAAGTTCAAAGGGAGGTAGACGATGAACTGATGATAAAACCAATGGCGTGTCAATGCAAAGGTGGAAGAAGGATGTGCGCGTCAGAACGTTATGTATTAGAGTAGGAAGAGGGGACTCACCGAAGTGTGGATCGTCGGGTATAAGTGATCCATGGGGTAACCATAAGTGGTAAAGTGAGGTAGGGTGAGGAGAAATCGGGCATAGATATTTGCACCAGAGAGGGGGGGGCAATTTCTTGTCTTGGATGGAGGCTAAGACAAGAAAATTGGGAGGTTTTTTTGGGGGCACAACAAATGGCGACACACTGGGTGAAGCCAAAAACTCTGCTATTCTTTCTTAATTAATAAACATAAAATATAAAGGGTCATGAAATTTAATTTTAAGTTAAATTTTTTTTATGGGAATAATGTGTAACAATTACCTGAATGATTCCATCGTGGCGAGCTCACTGGTGATTCTTGCATATCGACTAGTAGAGCGCGTCTGTTGTAGATGGAGGATGAATGATGAAGAAGTTTATTTCCTTAATCTGTGTCGACGATCTAGGTTGGTATTTCCATCTTGGGCTTGATATAGGTTTGGGATAAATAAATATTTTTCACTAGGTGTGTATATAGATATCTCGTAGTTGTTTCTCCATTGCCCGTGGGCATCCATAACCCCGGTGGAGTCACCATGATGTCATAGACCTTGCTCCACTTCCAACGAGTGTCCATAGCCCTGACGAAGATATCTGCATGTCCCCTAGTCTGGTCAAAATTTTCCTTTCCATTCCTTCCCGACTTATTTAGTGCATGCTTAACATTCGGTGGATGGGGAGAGCGATGGCCTTTTTAGCCTGATAGGGGATGACTGCTAGCTTTTGAGATTTATTTGTATACTTTCTACACCTGGATACATAGAGATATTCCTTTAGGTTTTCAGCCTTTAGACTTTGACACTTCACCCTTCACGAGAGAAGATACTTAGTGTGTGAATGGTTCCTCCATTACATAGGATCTGCTCACCAGCTAATATGCAAGGATGACCGTTGATTAACCACTATGCTCAATGATGGTTTAACTACTGCCACAACATCCCCAAATAGTTCTGATTCATTTTCAGATATAGACCCCTAATTCCGCTCATGATCTAGGAAAGATATGCAAGTTGATTCATGCCTGCTTCCAGTGCGAAGGCGCTGCCTGTGAAAAGACAAATGAAGGTGAGAGGTCAGTATGTCATGAAATATAATTAGAGGTCATAAGACAACAAAATTGAAGAAATGAATTTCCTTGAAGGGAAAATATGATGATGAAATAATGGTAAGAAAAATGTTGAATTAGGAGAGATGACGTATTCAGGGTTCGAGATGAATTCGGTCCAATTTCTTGCTGCAACTGAAAAAAAAATCAAGCCTTTTAGATGAATGATGATCAACAATATGTAATAAGGACATGCAATTGACTGATAAAGAAATCATAGATTGAGTGTTTCCAACAGCTTAGAGGATTTTCACACATTCCAACCAACTAGAAGTTTGCAACCTCTTGAAACGATCAATTCATGTGAAAGCTAATATGCATAATAATTCGTTTAGATAGGTCTTTGTGATAGCACTGACTAAGAGTTACGCCTCTCATCATGGTTTTTTGAAGACCTCCAATTCATGTGTGTAACCTTATGCTTTAGGGGCAAGGGTTGGCCAAAGGTCCACTTCATTTTCCATCAAGCTCCATTGCTTTGGCCTTTTTACATGTCTATTTTCTTTTCACTTCTTCAAGATCTATAACTAATGTTACAATGCGACATGTCCATTTAACCATAGTTCTGATGTTTCATGGTCAGTTCAAACCTTCTTAATATGTGTGTCTTCCTTAAATCTTGTCTTTCTTTTGAAATGAATATACCTTTCCATGATCAACTCCTGAGAACCTTTCTGAAAATCCTCACCGCAATAATCCGAAAATGACAATCAAAATTTGTCTGGGGTATTCGATATTTCTCTAAGAGTATCACCCATTCCAATTGTCGGGAGACTGAGTAGACTTGATCTCGAATGTTGGTTTGTCTATTGAAATTTCTCCTTTCGGGCAACAAGTAACTATAACATTAACAATCACCCATTCTTCCTTAGAAAAGTGTGCTTGAGAGACCTTTGCTTGATCAATATCAGTGAGATCGAAGATCATTGTGATTGAATTATTAGAGGGAGACTGAAACTTAATGACCCGTTCCTTGAGGATAAGTACGTCTCCTATCAAGGAGTCACAATTGCTTCAATGATTCTGTTCAATAGACACAATCCTTAGCAAGGTTGTGAATAACCAATGTAATTTATTAAATCCAATCTCCATCTTGGCCAAACTGTAAAGCATTCCCAAACATATATTCTTCAACATTTTGGGGTGACCGACTACTCAACTATCAATGTCAGGGTAAATGTATCTGAGACAAGTGAATTTTGCAGTTGAACCTTTCAGATTATTCTTGCACATGGTTTCCTCATGAAGATAAAGGAAAACCAAGATTAAGCCAAACTTTTAGTGAAACAAAATGAAGAGCATTACACTAAAAGAATAAAAATTTGATGAAAACGAAATTAAACTAAAGCAATCACCACTAACTGCAAATTAAGCTAATGAGAATTGGTGGTATTTATTGAAGAAAACAAAATAAATATAAACCTATGCTATTCAGATGAAAATAAAAACAAATATCTAAGCTATGCATGAAGAAAGGAAGTAAGATGACTATGCTAATCCTATTTCGAACCTAACCTACATTGGCTGAAAGGAAGCTAGGTATACGCATAGTGCCAATGAAGCCAATCAAGTAACTCCAAACCTACATTTGTATGTTGATTGAAGGCCAATTGCAGAGAATGAAGTAATGCGAGATGAAGGATATGAAGAATTGATTCAAACAAGTCTCCACTCAACAAGTTAAATTTAGCGGCATTATGATTCATGATACATGAAAATATGTAAGATTCCTCCAACCATGACTCAATTCCATCATAAAATTTACAATTATCATCATATGGTTGCTTGAAGGAAATCAACAATGAGATACATACCTGATGAGGCTCATGAATGAAAATTGCACGCAAAGTACTCTGCAAGGGAGTCTTAGAATGGATGATATTTCTCATCCCACGGGTAGAAGTAAGACAATAAGAACTTGACATAATCATCGATAGAAATTGAAGTGTCTCATTACCGATGTAGATCTCCCTGAGTTCAAATTTCACGTACTCTGCATGTTGAGAGGAGAGATAATGGTGGATTGACTGAGGGAAACATTGAGTGAAAGATAGCTCCAAAGCCTCTCCTATGATATCAATGAAATCATACGAGGAGTGATGGAGCATTGAAATAACATCCAAGGATGATTGATGAATTTTCCCTTGAGGAATAACAAGTAATTCTAGGGAAGGTTTAGATGATAACATTTCCTGGATTAACTCAATGTTTCCTATGCTTTGCATGGTGACGGGTTGTCTGTTTGCTATAATTTCTTCCCGAGGATCAACAAAATCATTGTGCTCTGCATATTTTAGATTTGCAATGATTAACATATGTGCATCAATGTAAAAAATATCAGATTGTGAAGGATCGTCGAATGATAATTTGGTATCCACACTCAATTCTGGAACAAAACAATAGTCATCAAAAATAGGATCATTATGATTAAATTGTGATTCAACATGTTTCAGAAATTGAGATTGTGAAGGGGTTTCAAAGTGATACATCCCTGGTGAAGTGTCATTCAGAATGAGTGGTTGACCGATTAAGGCTGGGCACTCTTCCCGACCTAGTATATCATTCAACATTTCATTACCAAAAGAGTATTGTGAAGAATGTATCACATGATAAATAAATGGCTGCTCGTATGGATGATAGTCATCAAACATATTTGAATATAGTGCATGAAGGTATTCAGAAGATGATGTGATTTCTTCAATGATAGGTTCATCACATACCCGAATATGATCACGATTTTTGGAAGGGGGATCGTTACATGGTTCACACTCCGGGGCTACGAGGTCTAGGATTACTAATAAAGATTCTGCTGCAACTGTTTCAAAGTGTTGGTTGAATATTATCCCCCCTATATCATTCATGGTTGGATCTAAATTTTGTGATAGGAGATGGCTTGATTGTTCAGATCGCATTCCTTAGAAATAAAGACGAGATATGAAAACCAATCAAATATTTCTTGGCCTGAGGGTTCATCCCTTTCAGGAAATCTACAGTAAATCTGCATGACTCTTCAAAAGAAATTATTCTCAGATTCATTTATTAGCCTACATATTTATGCCAGTTCACCAACGAGTTCGTTATAAACATAATTTTCATGAGCAACAATAAACACTTCCACGAATTGTTTCCAGCTATTAATTGATTTTTTTGGTAATGTACTAAACCAGGCTTTAATTTTCCCTTCGAATGTGAGGATGAAAAATTGACATGTTTCATTTTATTGTACAATCTTAAGATTTCATCGAGCGATGTCAAATCGTTTGAGATGCGTGAATGTAGAGACATTCCCTTCATCGTTGAATTTGGGATTTGACAAGAGATTAACTGTCTTGATTGAGATGGCCTCGGTGGGTCTTGGAAGACTCAAAGGCTCATCCCATACATAGGTTTGGGGAGGAGCCATGGGATGGTTAAGAGTTAAGAAATGAATCCACATGGGTAGGCTTGTCATCCGACCCTCCTTCTAGTGCCAATTCTGTTGACGGGTCCAAATTTGTCCGACAATAGTAAGGGATTATCCCCGGTAATAAGTCCCAATTATACCTCTCACCATTTGGAATATGGAACCCATCCAGATTCTAGCCTAACAACCATTATTGGTTTGGTTCTACCAGTTGCAGCCCGGTCCACCGATGAGGGTGAGTGATGGGTGGTTGTGCAAACAAAAGATGTAGATGAAGACTATCTAAATGCAAGCCTAATCTAATTCTAATCTAACATGTCCTAGCTAGGAGCGAATTAACATAAGTGAATGAGTTGTAGCATGAAACTAACTCTACCAATAGCTTCACCCAGATAGATGAAATGAAGAAATAAATTCAGATAACACATGCACATGAATATATAACCAGAATAGTCTAAGTCACTATATCACATACATTAGCAACTCATTCGCTTAGGACATGTAATATAAGAAAGAATGACAAAACTACAAGAAGACATATATTGCATTAGAATAGTCCATAAACAAACATGCTCTTACAACTCACGTGAACAACAAAATTCTGCTTGAAATAGTTCACAACAAAAGAGCAACACATGCAAGTCCTTCTCTCAGCCAAAAGTTGGCCCTGAGGGCTTCTCCATATTAACATTTTCGCTAATAGTACATTAAAACTCTTAGAAAAACTCTCCAATTTTAGTTGACACTATATTCCCAAAGTAGTTCAAAGGTGTACAATGTTTGAAGATCCAAAAACATTTTCTCTGGGTTCTATTCTAGTATTTATGAAGGTTTAATAAGACCTTTGGCCTTTCGTCTCCCTCAGTGACCTTTCGTCTCCCTCAGTGACCTTTCGTCTTTCAATATTTTTCCTCATCCTCTTTGTAATGATGAGAAATAACGACAATGGTTACATTTTGAATTTGTCTCCTAGCGCCAATGGGTCGACATGGATTTCGACCATATGTGTCTTGCACATCATGAAGATTAGCTTTCAGTGTGGGGGCATCTTCGCCGTCATGAGTTTGACAGTTAATCATCATGGATTTTATAGATCCCTGCTTCATACATTTTCGTGATACTTTCTTTTTTGATCTTTCATTATTTCTCCTTCATAATCTTTAGTTTTAGATTTCATCGTGAGAATGTTGAGTGTGCTCCTCCTTTGCTCGATACCTGACAACATTCAACATATAATAGATGAGATTAAATCTATATTAAATATCAACAATAATCATTTGAATGAAAAAAATGTGGCATATAATAATTGAAGTATCATTTATAAACTTCCCTGATTTCGATTCATGGTTCCTCTGCTCGCGGTCGAGTTATGGTGTTGTTTGAGGCTGACAATAATGTGTCATATATTAATACAAAAATAAGTGTACCATAGGTTAGTAATTTATGAAATCATATAATTAGGAATTTGTATATCTCAAAGATACCTTTCCAACGGTATAAAGAATGTGCAAAATGGACACCCGAGTCAAACATTACGACTATTTTACGAAAGCCAGTCTTCTTCTGCTCGTAGGAGTTTGAACTAACTCCTTCGACCGTGATGGTAACTCCTACGAACTGGAATAAGTGTAACATGAATTAGGAAATTTTCAAATCACATAACTATAAAGTTGTAGAGCTATGAAATACCTTTCCAATGGTATAAATAAGTTGCAAAACAAACACTCGAGTCAAACGTTATGGTTGATTTATGAGATATAGTTCTCTTTTGCTCGAAGGAGTTGATGACAACTCCTCCGACCTGCTCGGAGAATTTCTTAGCAACTTCGCTGAATTGTTCAGAGGATTTGAAGGAAAATCCTCCAAGCAACTCAGAAGAGTTGAATGGAACTCCTTCGAGCAACTAAGAATATTTGAAGGGAACTCTTCCGAGCAGCTCGGAAGAGTTAAAGGGAACCCCTCTGAACTGGAATATGTGTATGATGCATTAGGAATTTCTCAAATCACATAACTAGAAAGTTGTAGATCTATGAAATATCTTTCGAATGGTATAAATAAGTTGCAAAATGGACACCCAAGTCAAAAGTTATGACCATTTTAAGAAATTCATTCTTCTTCTTCTCGAAGGAGTTTGAACTAACTCCTCCGACCTTGATGGTAACTCCTATGAACTGGAATAAGTGTACCATGCATTAGGAATTTCTCAAATCAAATAACTCTAAATTTGTAGAGATATGAAATCCCTTTCCAACGGTATAAAGAAGTCGCAAAACGGACACCTGAGTGAAACGTTATGGTCTATTTACGAGAGACAGTTCTCTTTTGCTCGGAGGAGTTGATGTCAACTCCTTCGACCTGCTCGAAGGAGTTGATGACAACTTCTCCGAACTTGCTCGGAGGCTTTCATAACAACTTCCTCGAACTTTCTTGGAGGCTTTGAAGGCAACTCCTGCGAGCAACTTGGAGGCTTTGAAGGCAACTCTTCCGAGCAGCTTGGAAGAGTTGAAGAGAACTACTATGAGCGACTCGGAAGAGTTGAAGAGAACTCCTCCTTTCGGGAAAAGAAAAAAATTGGAAAAATTCTAATTAGTGTCGAACTGGCAAGAGACAATGAGATCTTGAGTTCAAAAGCTCGTAACTTCCTCATACGATGCCCGATTGAGGTGCCATTTTTTGCAACGCAGAGAGAACATAGAAATGTTTCTATCAAGATAATTAAACATGATGTTCTATCATTTGAGTGGATCCATTTCTAATGATGGCCATGACTATTGAGGCTTGCCTGGCGATAAATCCTAGACGATTGTTTTGGCACTTTCGAACCTCAAATTTCGATTCCGTTAGTTTTGTTGGAATCGTAATGGCAGGAATAATACAATTAGCCTGTTTCAGAGATGAAAAATTCACTTTGACGCATGTTGAAAAATTACGCCCAAAGACATTTTTTAATGAAAGTTCGGGTCCCATGTTCATTGGTACTTCATCCAAATTTAATTTTGTCAGTTGCTAGTTCATTTGTGATGTACGAGCTCTTGATCCACCCATTAAGACTAGGATTATGCCTTAATATCATGAAGTTTTAAATACACCAAAACTACCAACTAATGTCCAATGCGCTTAGCACTGTTTATGAGCTGAAAGGACCAAATTTCTCCCAAAGTGAATTTTAGAACCAACAAAAGACCTATAGGTGTTGTTATTAACCATATGATGCTAGAACAAGCTTCCATAATGAAGATTTAGTTGTAACATCAAGATACAAAAAACAAACCAGCTAGTACCATGTGCGCGAAGAAAGCCACTGGGAACACTAAAACTTGATTATGACTGAGATATGAAGTGAATCAATTGAGATAGGAAATTAATGACCAACTATCAAGATAGGCATGGAGATTTTAATCATTGGAAATTTAAGGAGATTGACTGATGAACACAACAAGAAGGGATCCGAGCTGGGAGGGGGACGAGACAAGCCTCAAGGAGAAAGTGGGCTACGCTGACATGATCAACATTGGCGAGAGGAAGAAGATTGTCGTCAATGTGCTCGACGATGATGAGGGGTTGACATCCTTCCACTGATGCATTTGCGACATGAGAGGGAAACTTGTGAATGGGTAGCGTGTTGGGAAGAAGAGGTGAACCTCATCAATAAACAATGTAATGAAGCGACAAGAAGAGAGTGTCATTGTTATGTGATGTAATGACGTGAGTAGAAGTGAGTTAGCTGGTGAAAGGTGTGCACATGATAATAATGTGACCAATATCGGTGAGATGACATTGATCATGCAAATTTCACCGACGATGAAGATGTGAGTCAATGAGGTTTGGCAGAAGCGTGATAGCACGTTAGCTAAGTTCAGAACTGATGAGAAAACCAATGGCATGTCAATGTAAAGGTGGAGGAAGGATGCACACATCATAACACTATGTATCAGCACAGGAAGAGGGGACTCACCGAAGTGTGAATCATCGGGTATAAGTTATCTGTGGAGTAACCAGAAGTGGTAAAGCGAGGCAGGGTGAGGAGAACTTGGGCGTAGCTATTTTCATGAGAGAGAGAGTGTGAGGGTTATGATTGAAAGAATTAAAGGGGGGCCCAATTTCTTCTCTTGGATAGAGTCTAAGACAAGAAAATTGGGAGATTGTTGTGGGGGAACAACACCCCCATGTTAAACATTGGTAGGAGACTTATTATTAGCAAAAATCCATAGAGGAGTCTGGAATATTTGGGGTCAACCCACTTCAGACTCTTTTATGGATGCCATCAAGGAACAATGTTACCCTATTGGAAACTATGACTACCAGTACAGAAGATGGACCACACTCCGTTAGAAGAGGGACCAAATAGTGTCGAAGTTCACAAATACCTTCCATACCTTGTGCACTAAGCTGGGTATTAGAGACTTCAAGAGACATCAAGTTCTAAAATATTGTGGGGCCCTACATAGGTACATCCAAAAATAAATGGAGTTTCTAGACATCTCGTCGTTGGGAGCCACTTATTGATATGTTGTCAAAATTGAGAAAAAATTTAAGTAGAGGAATAAGTAGGAGTTTGGATCTACGAATACATCATAGCAGAAGTTGAGCAAAGGAAACCCTATCACACAGAACAAAGGGAAAATCAAGGATGGACAACTACAAGACAACCAGTTTAATCCACAAAGAAAGAAGGGTAATGGGAAGACGAAGAAAGACGCAGGGAAGTGGTGCAGATTCCATAAAATCCCCTGTCACAACACCAATGAATGTCACTCGAAGTAGTCATTGGTGGCTGAGCTAAAAGCCTCATAGTCAGATCTAGGCTCTGAATCTGATTCAGAGCCAGACAAGGTGAATCGGATCATTGATGCAGAACGCAGTGCCACAGTTGCTATCACCAAGATCCAACCAAACAAACCAAAAGAGCCAGAGGAAGGTGAGCACATTTTTCACTTGCAGATGTGGGTGAAGGGTGATCCGCTACATTTCATTGTTGATAGTAGAAGCCAAAATAAAATCATCTCTGTAGAGGTCGTGAAGCGGTTGGAGTTGTCGACAACACCACATCCACAACCATACAACATCAGGTGGCTCAACCAAGAAAGAGATATCTGCGTCAACCAACAATGTCGCCTTCCCTATGGTATCAAGGCCTTCAAGGATGAGGTATTGTGTGATGTTTCCCCACTATAAGTTTGTGATGTTATTTTAGGCCAACCATATATGTGGAAACATCATGATATATATAAGTCTAGAACTTGTAGTGTCATTATTACTGTGGGAAGACAATTGTACAGGATATCAGAAGTAGCTCCACCTATTGCAATTTCTTTGGTCTCAGCTAAGTAGTGCAGGAAGGTCATCTCCCAGACTGGGAAATTGATCCTCTTCATGATTCACTCTCAAAGTGAATGAAAGGTCACGACCACATCTGTGACCTTTGCACATGGATCCTCTACGTAGCAGAAGAAAGTCGAAAAAGTCGTGGAAGAGTATCAAGACATCTTCACCTCACCTACTGAGGTGCCTCTACACTGTCAGGTCAAGCATTCAATTGAGATAACTCTTGGAACGCCTTTTCCTAACGTCCAGTGTATCAACGCTCTCTCCTGGAAAATGAGGAAATCAAGTGCTAGATCCAAGAGTTGCTCCAAAAAGGGCACATTCAACCAAGCTCCTCACCTTGCAGAAGCCCAATCGTGCTCGTATAGAATAAATACGGGACCTGGCGATTTTGTATTGATTAGAGAGATCTGAACAAAATCAAAGTAAAGAGTCAATACCCAATTCACCAAATTGATGACCTTCTCGACCAACTTAAGGGGCCAAGTACTTTAATAAGATTGTCTGAAGTTCTTCTACCACTAGGTCCCTGTTGAGGAAAATATATGAATTGATCTTACTCAAGCATTTTCAGACTTTACTCGGCTAAAGCAAAGTAGACGGGAATATCGCCCTATGTTTATAGCCAACAAAAATAACATCCTAACTCACAAGTATTAATTACGAGTGCTTGGGCTAGTCTTTTATCAACAAAAAACTTGCTAGAAATTCACTTTTTATGTAATTTTCTGAATATAACAGTCGCTAAAATAAATGTAAGAACATAAGTAAAGACACCAAGATGATAATAAAGATAGATGAGACATAAAGCAATCCTTTATTTCATTCCAATTCACCAAAGAGTCATTTTATTTACAAAATCTCATACAAAAATCTTGGACCAAAGTCAAACTTAGACATCCTCGATGGAACATACAAAAGGACCTCTGACAGAAAACCAAAACTGAACTCTAAAAGATGGATCAACTTGCCACATATTGTTACCCACTCGACTTTGCACAATAGCCTTTATCAGTCATGAAAATTAATTCACAAACAGACAAGTCTACATAGACTATCAAAGATAGATCAACACCTCTGAAGAACAAGTGTCTGAATGATTTGATTCAGCCCTGAATATTGTTGTCTGCAATAAGACCCTGCTGTCATAAAAGAGAATTAGGTTGTGATGAATATATGAATGAATGAAAACTGAACTATCTCAATATAAACTCAAAGAGCAAACCTTAGCATGCTTCTGCTTCTATTCCCTCTTGTTCCTCCCTTTCCTTTTGCTTTTAACAAGTTAGAATTGGTTAAAGTAGTTAAACCAACTCATTAGTTAAGTTAATTAAAAGACTCAACTAAATTTAGTTAGGGGGAAAAGTAATAATCATAACAAGGGTCATAAATAAATAATAACTAGTAGGTGGGACCCCTTGTGACTCCCTTTAGTTCATAACAATCATAACAATCATACAATAACCATTAGTTAAGCAAAACACACCTCCTTGTGTCTCCCATCAACATATTTACTTTTGGCAATTTTAGCTCATAAAATTTGAAATTATTTAAAAAATAATACTCATATATCCAAAATAAAAACATGTTGTCCAAAGATCCATGAAGTCAACTGTCATAAAAAAATAGATAACATAAAACTCAAAATCCATATTTCACAGTCTGAGATGCAACCCTTCCTTGGTTGATGTTGTCACCTCTTGATTTTCCTGAATTCACGTTTGGCTGTGCAGAGCCTTTAGGCCTAATCTCGTTGATCACGTGGGAACAATCACCCCTCAAATGCATCCGAGAAGACACGGATTTATCAGAGTCATTGAAGGGCGAGGAAGGGGCAACAACGACTTTTCCTTTATCAAGTGCATGGTGGGATTCAATCTTCAATCTCTTGCTAGCATGGGAGGATTGCATTGGCAAGTGGTTAGGGGCATCATGGACAATGGGGTTCAAAGGTGGGATAGCAGGAAAATACAAGTTGGGCCAGCCATTATGTTGGGATACTGTCGGGTGGACAATCTCTTGCCATCCATGAGGGACCTCATGTTGTAAGGAGACATGAGGAGGTACAGGGATACCGGGGGCTTGTGGGGCTTGTAAAGGAGGCCTTTCAGGCCTAGGTTGGACTATTCCCTACCCAATCCAATTAAAGAATCTGTCATGAAACAATTGGCCAAGATCTTCTGAATCAACGTCAAAATGTATGGAGAACCTGGGTCTTCTTGGGCCTCGGTTCCAATTACCTCTACCTTTGTTTCCTCGGCCATGGCTACCTCGACTGAAAAAACTCATCCTGCATGCGTGATCAATTAGCAAATAGTCTTTTAAATAACCATACATGACAACTCTTAAAAATATGAAATAGATTTGGCTCAGAATGTATCAGGCTTAGGCAATCCAATGCATACAAATTGTTTTACTGTTAATCAACGAGCAGGGGGGTGAAACAGGGTCCTATATTATGTGAGGGGTTTGTATTGAGGGAAAATATGATATAATGAAAGGGGAGAAGAAATGGTCACTGCTCAATGAAAACAACAATCAATTGTAAAGCAAACCAATAAAACCTCACTGCAATCCACCCAAGACACTGCCACTTTCATCCACCTTAACATAGAAATTCTCTTGGCTGTAATCAATCTCAAAACAAGGAGTGAAAAAATGAATATGGGATATGTGAAGGGTTTGTAATTAGCGATTACTGTTCATGAAATTAATCAAGTGATCCATAAAACATTTTGTAGTAAGAATAGATGCACCAACCAACAATCATCATGATTGAATAACAATTACTGTGTACTTAACTAGTTCACTGTCCAATAATCAAATATCCAACACAGTGCCATCTCAAAACAATAAGTATTCCACATAATTTGTAAGAGGTTATGTTCCCTTCATTCACACACTTTGCCTTTTATAATAATTTACGAACAATACCCAATTCCAATCTATAACTATTATAATCAACCACTTCCCATGCATTTCTTCAATCCACTACTATACTCAAAAGTCATGTTTTCAAAACAATAATGAAGTCACTATTACTACAATAGAGCCCATCAAAATGCAATGATAGTCGTTAACATATATATTCAGTAACCAAAATAATCAAGACCAAATTGCCACGTCTGAAATGACAATTAATCATACAACCAACATCCATCATTTAGACACAAGCTATGCACATGATAATTTGCCCAGGCAATGTAGTTCTGCCACTATAAAAGAAAAACAATTCAATGTCACTTAAAAGCTGGGCCACCTATAAAACACGACTGCCATCAACAACATGCCTGTTTTAACAAGTGATTGATTGTAATAAATAAACATGTTTAAAACTTCTGTGGGTGCCTCTGAGTGTGAACACCAAGCTATCCATACTACACACAGTGTGCAGCTAATAAAACTCCACGGTGCAACATTTCCACTTAACACAATCAAACACACAGTCATGATAATAACTCAACATATCGTGCTGAGCTATCGATTTAATCACACTGTGATCGACCATGCTATGCACACTCAGGCTTATTCAACCAACAACACAAGGATGTAGTGGATATACTTTCTACAGTCATCCAGTTCAGTAGTCATTTGCCCCCATGACCATTATCTATTTTTCAACCACACAATGCGATATGAGCAACGTCAAGAATTTTTGTCGATGATGGATAAACATTCAAATAATCATTAGTGCAAAAACTAGTGATTATGTATCTTCCAAACAATTCACCACTGTTGTAGAAAATCAATCAACCGAACAAGCTTGGGTAGATGTTCATACCCACGCATTCAATTGAATCGGGGCAGAGCCCCTTTCCAGTAACAATACTGATCTATTAACATGAGGAGGGTGACTGTATCTTTGAAATTGCAATTTTCAACGAAGGGTTTATTCTTATCGTCACAGATGCAGTAACTGAATTCTAAAACAACAGGACTACCATACGACCAACTGGGCGAATTTGTATTCACAAGTAATCGACCATACATTGAATCCAGGATAACTCGTAGCAACTTGACAGGCACAACAATCTCCTTTATAAAATTCGAGACTAGAGGGTTAAGGGTATACTCTGTAGCCAACCCCAGGGAACAGAGCCAACTCCTCGTAATGGTGGAACTTTCGAGGCCAAGGGTGTGCACACAGAGAGAGACATGATTCATTTGTGGACAAGTAACAATCTATGGCAGGGGCCCAAAAAAAGGGTGAGGCTCTCATTCAGCTGAGCAATTTATTTAATGCACGCAGGGTATAACCCTCGTGTTCTTCGTCCAAACTACCACAACACTGAGGTGAAGACATGGCCGAGTTAAGAATAGAACACTCACTTCGTGACCCTTAGCGGTGGAAACAACCAATGCTGAAGTGAAACACAACATAGTGACATAGAAAATCTTCGACCATTAAACCCAAGAAAACCAAAGACTGGATTTAGTGACAATGCGTGAAGATAGCTATCCACCCAAGACTTAAACAAAAACCCTCCAACTAAACCAACAGTGGTAATAGAGAGATATTACCAGGAAGACCAATAACCTCTACGAACTCAAAAATATTACAGGAAGAACCATCCACTCTTCATTCAAGAAGCAAAATTTCACATAGTTGCAAAGCTTAGGAAAAGCACCAACCCATACACCTGAGCCAGTAATCATTTCATAACCAGAGCGAAGTCAAGAATGGCCAAAAAAAAGGACATACCCGTTAATCAAATTCCTTAAAATGAGAGCTGGCCGAGCGGTTCCACCCTGCTAAAATTTCAGAGCATAAACACAGCAGCAAGATTGAACAATAGCCCGACTAGGGTGGCGGCCAACGGGAAGAGTAAAGGTGACGTGCAGTAAATGCACGTCGCCTCCACCCACATCTCATTAACTCAACAATAGATGCCAACAAATTCTCCATTAACACGATTAATCAAACATGTATCGAAACCATCACCACATTAAAAACCAATAGTGCGATCACCATATCTCATTTCACATCATATAACTCAACAAAATCGCATAACCATCAACGTTCACCACCTTATCAAATGAGCCACCGACGTTCAATCTACCCAAATATACCATATGTGGATCGGCCACATAATTCAATTAACCATTGTATGACCATTAACATTATCATCTTGCCAAGCACACCACCGATATTTCACCCCATATGCATATTAAACATGTAATTCAATCACAATTTCATAACCATTTACTTGCTAGCTAGGGCTTAACAATAATCATCAAGTGTTCTCATGCATGTAGTATAGTTAGGATAGCTTTTTAAATCGTCCCCTTGCAATTGTTTCTAATTTCTTTTAAGTTATTCACATGTGATATTGCAGAACTAGGTCCCCTTCCCTTGCATTTGTTCTAGCATTTGCCTCTCTCAAAACTGCCCTGCATGTAATTTTACTAACATGTTTGTTATGCAGGTGCAATCAAAACAAACAACAATGACACTAATGAATAACATAGGTTGTAGTAACATAAAAAATCAACCCTTCATAAGCTCAATTTATAACCAATAACAACAAGATATTCACCAACCATGTGTCGCACATCATCTCAACATCAAAATGAACATATTTGCTCTCCAATAGTTCAAGGGGGTCCTACCTACTAGTATTATTTAGTTTTTATAATAATAGGCTTTAGCAATACTTTGAAGGCGAAACTTCGTTGACATTTTCATTCGTCAACAAATTGGCGACTCCATAGGGAAATTTGTTTTTAATAGATTTAGAACTCAGGACTCATGGTTTTTTGGACCAAAACAACAGGTCAAGAAGACATAACTCGCATGATTATGCAACATGGTAAAGTGAGTGGATTTAATGGAAAGATGACTGGGAATTTGGGAATAATTCATGAAAAGTGTTAAGTATGAGGGGTTTTACCACTGTATGCATGATCATTTGACTGGAATTTTCTCTCTAACTTTTAGGAGGAAGACCTTTTAAACTCGCTCTTTAAAATATCGACGGGTGAAGAAAAGGCAAGGAGAAGTGGGAGATCGCCGACTCTTTACAGGACCACAACGGAAAAATGTAACAATTTCAAGGGTACTTCAGAGGAGCATCATAACATCCATGTAAGCTTGATTGTTATTAACTAACAATGCTTTGCAGGAGTGTCATTGTGGCAAAATTGATCCAACAACCTATTTGACCAAATTGGTTAAAAGATAAGAAGAAACCAAATCATGACATAAGTGAAATGCAGAACTAAAACAACAACAATAAAAGACAAAAATGAAGCGCAACAGGGAAAAAAAACTTAACTTAGAAAGCAAAAATCAAAGTACTGTGAAATAGAGAAAAGAAGCTAAAAAGTTGAAAGCATAACTAGGCTACTAGTATAAAAAAATCCAATCAACATTAAAACCCTTCACGCTGGTCCTTCACAATACTTCAAGCGAGGAATGATAGCGCTATAGGAAAACCACTGTCTCTGTAATTCCTTTAAAATTTCTGAGTTAGTGTCCAAGACAAAAGTAATCTGGAAATGACCCAACACTTGAAATTTTGGTGTAATTATCAGCCCTTTGGCGCATACGATTAAATCATCAAGATAAGCATGGAGACTGACCAATTCATTGAAATCCGTGTGTATAGGCATTTTAAGGGCAATACTTGCATCAAGTAAGCCATAAGGTAGGCAGTTGTAAGACATAGCATCACAACTTGTAATAAGAGTGGTTTTGTGGAAATTTTCCCTTTCTACTTTGATTTTACTGTAACCAAACAAACTGTCAAGTAAGGGCTCCAACTGTGACTCTACAACCTGTTGCAGAAACATTTCCATACTGAGAGGAGGGAAGGGGTTTCTCATAATTGCTTGTCTGAAAGTTTGAAGACTAATGTAGGTTCTAATATTATCAGTGGTCTTCGAAGCAGGTTCCCAATTGGAAACCCATTCATGGTAGACTAAAAAAAAACATTTCAGTCCTTAAGAAATCTCTCAACTCCCTTCGAAAGGTTGCTTTTAGTGCAGAGTTAACAATTTCTTGTTTTTGGCTAGCTGGTTTCATAGCATGCTAAACAAGATCTGGATCAAAACAATGAAGATCCACATTAAACCAAGCAAAAACATTTTGAAATACACCAAGTAACTCGACAGACCTCATCTCTTCTTTATCAGAACCCTGAACATTAATTTTAACGTTCGTTGGAGGTCCAGGTGTTCTAATGTTCATGGAGATGGTTTCAACCACCTTCTTTTGTAACTCCTCTTCTTTCTGTTTTTCTTTGTTGCCTTCTTGGGCCTCGGTTCCAATTACCTCTCCCTCTGTTTCCTCGACCATGGCTACCTCGATTGAAAAAACTCATCCTACATGCGTGATCAATTAGCAAATAGTTTTTTAAATAACCACACATGACAACTCTTAAAAATATGAAATAGATTTGTCTCAGAATGTATCAGGCTCATGCAATCCAATCCATACAAATTGTTTTACTGTTAATCAATGAGCAGGGGGATGAAACAGGGTCCTGGGATATGTGAGGGGTTTGTATTTAGCAAAAATATGATATAATGAAAGGGGAGAAGAAATGGTCACTGCTCAACGACAACAACAATCAACTGTAAATCAAACCAATAAAACCTCACTGCAGTCCACCCAAGACATTGCCACTTTCATCCACCTTAACACATAAATTATCTTGGCTGTAATCAATCTTAGAACATGGAGTGAAAAAATGAATATGGGATATGTGAAGGGTTTGTAATCAGCGGAAAGTGAGATAAATGGAGGGGAGGATAACGATTACTGTTCATGAAATTAATCAAGTGATCCATAAAACATTTTGTAGTAAGAATAGATGCACCAACCAACAATCATCATGATCGAATAACAATTACTGTGTACTTAACAAGTTCATTGTCCAATAATCAAATATCCAACACAGTGCCATCACAAAAGAGTAAGTATTCCACATAATTTGTAAAAGGTTTTGTTCCCTTCATTCACACACTCTGCCTTTTATAACAATTTACGAACAATACCCAATTCCAATCTGTAACTATTAAAATCAACCACTGCCCATGCATTTCTTCAATCCCAACTATACTCAAAAGTCATGTTTTCAAAACAATAATGAAGTCACTATTACTGCAATAGAGCCCATCAAAATGCAATGATATTCGTTAACATATATATGCAGTAACCAAAATAATCAAGACCAAATTGCCATGCCTGAAATGAGAATTAATCATACAACCAACAACCATTATTTAGACACAAGCTATGCACAGGGTAATTTGCCTAGGCAATGTAGTTCTGCCACTGTAAAAGAAAAACAATTCAATTTGACTTAAAAGCTGGGCCACCTATCCAACACGACTGTCATCAACAACATGCATGTTTTAACATGTGATTGATTGCAGTAAATAAACATGTTTAAAACTTCTGTGGGTGCCTCTGAGTGTGAACACCAAGCTACCCATAGTACACACAATGCACAACTAACAAAACTCCACGGTGCAACATTTCCACTTAACACAATCAAACACACATTCATGATAATAACTCAACATATCGTGCTGAGCTATCGATTTAATCACACTGTGATCGACCATGCTGTGCGCACTCAGGCTTATTCAACCAACAACACAAGGATGCAGTGGATATACTTTCTACAATCATCCAGTTCAATAGTTGTTCGGCCCCATGACCATTATCTATTTTGAAACCACACAATGCGACATGAAAAACGTCAATCTTTTTCACCAATGATGTCTAAACATTCAAATAATCATTAGTGCAAAAACTAGTGATTATGTATCTTCCAAACAATTTGCCACAGTTGTAGAAAATCAATCAACCGAACAAGCTGTGGTAGCTATGCATACCCACGCATCCAATTGAATCAAGGTAGAGCCCCTTTTCAGTAACAATACTGAGTTATTAACATGAGGAGGGTGACTGTATCTTTGAAAGTGAAATTTGCAACGAAGGGTTTATTCTTATCATCACAGATGCAATAACTGAATTCTAAAATAACATGACTCCCATACGACCAACTGGGCAAATTTGTATTCACAAGTAATCAACCATACATTGAATCCAGGATAACCCGTAGCAACTTGACAAGCACGACAATCTCCTTTACAAAATTCGAGAACAGAGCCAACCCCAAGGAACAGAGCCAATTTCTCGTAATGGTGGAACTTCTAAGGCCAAGGGTGTGCACATAGAGAGATACATGATTCATTTGTGGACAAGTAACAATCTATGGCAGGGGCCCAAAAAAAGAATGAGGCTCTCATTTGACTGGGAAATTTATTTAATGCACGCAGGGTATAACCCTCATATTCTTTGTCCAAACTACCATAGTACTGAGGTGAAGATAGGGCCAATTTAAGAACAGAACACTCACTTTGTGACCCTTAGCGGTGGAAACAACCAATGCCGAAGTAAAACACAACATAGTGACGCAGAAAATCTTCGACCATTAAACCCAAGAAAACCAGAGACTGGATTTAGTGACAGTGCGTGAAGATAGCTATCCACCTAAGATTTAAACAAAAAGCCTCCAACTAAACCAGCAGTGGTAACAGAGAGATATCACCAGGAAAACCAATAACCTCTATGAACTCAAAAATATTACAGGAAGAACTATCCACTCTTCATTCAAGAACCACAATTTCACACAGTTGCAAAGCTTAGAAAAAAGACCAACCCATACACCTGATCCAATAATCATTTCATAACCAGAGTGAAGTCAAGAATGGACAAAAAAAAGGACATACCTGTTAAATAAATTCCTTAAAATGAGAGCTGGCTGAGCGGTTACACCTTGCTAAAATTTCAGATCATAAACACAACAACAATATCAAACAATAGCCCGACTAGGGTGGTGGCCAACAGGAAGAGTAAAGGTGATGTGCAATAAATGCACGTCGCCTCCACCCACATCTCATTAACTCAACAATACATGCCAACAAATTCTCCATTAACACGATTAATCAAACATGTATCGAAACCATCACCACATTAAAAACCAGTAGCGCGATCACCATATCTCATTTCACATCATATAACTCAACAAAATCGCATAACCATCAACGTTCACCACCTTATCAAATGAGCCACCGACGTTCAATCTACCCAAATATACCATATGTGGATCGGCCACATAATTCAATTAACCATTGTATGACCATTAGCACTATCATCTTGCCAAGCGCACCACCGATATTTCACACCATATGCATATTAAACATGTAATTCAATCACAATTTCATAACCATTTACTTGCTAGCTAGGGCTTAACAATAATCATCAAGTGTTCTCATGCATGTAGTATAGTTAGGATAGCTTTTTAAATCATCCCCTTGCAATTGTTTCTCATTTCTTTTAAGTTATTCACATGTGATATTGCAGAACTAGGTCCCCTTCTCTTGCATTTGTTCTAGCATTTGCCTCTCTCAAAACTGCCCTTCATGTAATTTTACTAACATGTTTGTTATGCAGGTGCAATAAGAACAGACAACAATGACATTAATGAATAGTTGTTATTGGATAAATCCGTAGGTGCGGACACTAACCGATCTCCCTAGATCCACCTGGATCTAGAACAAAACACAGAAGAACATGACGCTTTCCTTAAGTTTTAGATATTGAATTTACTAGTAGGAAGGAACAAGTAACATACCTTAGTATCGCTTCCTAGGGTCTTTGTTGCTCCTGCTTCGCTCTGGTGCTCTTGTGGGGTCAAGACCAAGACAACACAAACCAACCAAAGTGATAGCAATAGCATAAACTCAATAAAAACCTATGTATGTGATCAAGGAATCATACAATAAAACACAACAAGCTTTATAGGAAAGAATCATATTATTGTATCATATTAAA